>PVLA01002703.1:0-252844 GCA_004027455.1 Hydrochoerus hydrochaeris
AAAGAAAGAAAGAAAGAAAGAAAGAAAGAAAGAAAGAGAAAGAGAGAAAGAAAGACAGGAAGTTCTCTTTGGCAGTTTTTCCATTAAAGCTTTTTATGTCCTGATGGAAACATAAAGATAAAAAACAAAACAACAACAACAGAAAACTGGGGACAGCCCTATCTACAACTTTCTGTATAAACAAATTGTGTTATTTTCACTTGAATACCACTAAGCAATAGCAATTAATTAAATGTTGATATACAGAACAACATAGATTAATTCTCCAAAGCATTATCTTGTGTAAAGGAAACCAAATAGAAAAGAATTCCTTTTGTATGCTTCTATTTGTCTGAAATTCTAGAAATAAAACTATAGTTATAGAAAGCAGCATGGCAGAAAACTGAAAAGTATTGACCAGAATGGACAAGACAGAACTTTCTGGAATGAAAGGAAGTGTCTGTATTTTGATGGAGTGGTGGTTACACAGGTAATGTATTTGTCAAAACTCTTCAAAATGCATTTACAAAGTGCATTCTATTCTAAGTTGTACAACTCAACAGTTTTCAAATATTTTTAAGAGCAATCTCCCTATTCTCCCATCTATGAAGATGTGAAGTAACAGGATAAAGAATTTGAGGCTGACATATAATAAGGAGGATGGAGAGCATGAAACAGATCCTTGGAAATGAGACAGATGAGTATCTTCTCTGGCTGTGTGGGGCATATGAGCGTCTTCTCACTGGAATTTACATAAGGATATGCACACTGTAATGAAGACTGCTTGCCACTGTCCAAGAGCAAGCATTTATCTTTTTAAAATTTCCAGAGATTTGTGTCGTCTCCAACTAAAGAGGGTTTCGGTTTAGGATACTTCTGCTTTATGATGGTGCCAAGTTGATGTACAGTGGAAACTGTACTTCAAATTTTGATCTTTTCCTGAACTAGCAATGGGTTGGGCCACAGGGGCAGCTGCAGCACCCAGTCAGATCTGGAAAGCATTGGCGCTCTGCAGGGTATTCTGCTGCTGGTATGCTCTTTCTGTGTTATTTTGGCTTGGTTTTTTGACACAGTAGTTCACTACTTTACGTGAGATATTCAATACTTGGTTTTTGTGTTAGATGATTTCCCCATCTGTAGGCTAAGGTCAGAGTTCTGTGAATGTTTAAATTAGATTAGGTCAAGCTATGGTGTTTAGGTGTATTAACCTCATTTCTGACTTATAATATTTTAAATTTATACTAGATTTATAAGGATACAACCCCATCATAAATGGAGGATCATCTGTGTAGGCTCTGCATTTAGTATCTAACAAAAAAGGGCTTAGAACTGGGCAGACATTTGCCTACCTGAGGAGTTGATGAAAAATCAAGTGTGAAGCACTATTTATTACGAGAGTGATATTTTGAGGCCATTTAACAAGCCGTTGTGGTCCAAAGGACTTCATGTACCCCTCCTTTTAGGAGAAAGGAGAAGAGATCTCTGCAGTCCAGTGGAGGCAAGTTGGACCTATGTATCCCCTGCAGGAGTGTGGCTCCATGATTAGCCCGTGATTAGCCATGCACATGCCCAGCCTCACATGCAGACGGGAGCCCTAGGCACTAGTGTTCGGAGTTCTCTAGAGGTTAATACATTGGCTTTCAGCAAAATCTGACACAGCACAGAACAAGGTGCTGTTTTATTAACTACTTGAGAATTAGAAATAGGTTTATGACACAACAGATATGATTTAGAAACTACATAAAGTTGAACTATCGCAGGTGATGTAAGGAAATAGAGATGCAGAGCACACGGATTCTCTTCTCCCTGCTGATTGTCAGCTAACATAAAGTCATTTTGCTTCTGGAAAAAAATCTTTTTGTTATTTTTTTTCCCATATTTGGTAGCATTTTCACAATCCACTGTTCTTAGATATCCAAAGAAGACAAGTTCCATAAACCTGTCACTTTTTTTTTAAGTATTAGAATCATCATTCTCTTACTTTCTCAATGATGAGACACAGTACCCAACACAGATGATTCAAAGGAAGAAACGTTTATCTTGGGTCACAGTTTGAAGAAGTTTCAGACAATAGTTGGCTGGCTCCAGGGCAGGATAGTGTGGCAGAGGGAGGGCAGCATATAGCATGGTCGAAGGAAAACAGAGACAGTTTATGGGAGGGAGGTATGCCCCTCTAGGTCATGTCCACAGTTGCCCAGTTCCAATCATGTTCCACCTCCCAATGTCACATTTAGCTATAAACTCAGCAGTAGGCTAATCCACTGTAAATATCAAATCATCTCCCAAAAGCCCCATCTATGTGCACATGAGAACTTGGGGTGGGGGAATATCTAGACACAAACTCTAACAATCACCATGTGGTATAGGTATGTAAAGAAATATGACATAAGTGTTTTCATATAAAGAGATCTTGAAAATCAACAATATAGCACTAATTTCTCACAGCTGTGGAATCTGGGCAGTCTATGTTTAAGGTGTCAGTTGATTCACTGTCTGGTGAGATCTTGTTTTCCTATTCATAGATGGCACTTTTTCACTGTGACCTCAGTCACACACTATAAGGAGAAAGCAGCTCTCTAAGGCAGCTTTTATAGAAGCATTAGTCCATTCATGAGGGAACTTTACCATGACCCAATCATTCTTGGCTTGTAATGCTATCAGATTGGTGATTAAGTTTTAATTTAAGAATTTGAAGGTGAGTTGCAAATATTAAGACTATGGGAACTGGGCAAATTAAAAGTCATTTGGATAAATGTTCTTGTAGGAGACAAACCTCAGAGCTTGGGCCCTGAGGGCTGGCAGATACACTCTGGAGATGCACCATTTGGTCATGCAACTCAAGACCAGGGAGGTAGAATCCACACTGAGGTGACAAGAAATCCTCCTCCAGTACCCTATTGTCTCAGTGAGAAACATGTGCAGGGCTACTTTCCCCTTTCTGAATGAGACCTCTCAGAGCTTCAGGAGCATCAGGGAAACTTTGGGCTAGAGGACTCCAGAGCTCCAATTTCTCAAAAAAAGGGGTTCATAATGACCAGGTGAAGAAAAGCCCAGGGTAGGGCCCCATCACTGACTTGGAGGCAGCTGACATAATTGAGGGTAGATAGAACCATGGAAGGAGATGACCCAGATATTACAGAGTGGGCCAAGCTTTGTCTCCTGGCCTTCTGGGTTCAGTAATGGTTAATTTTATGAAAATTTGATTGGGCCAGGGGTGCCAAGATTATACATTATCCCTGGGATCGTGCCTGAGAATGATTCTTGGTGAGGTTAACATTGGATCAGTGAACTCAGTAAAGTATATTGCCTTTCCCAATGATGGTGGGCTTTATCCACTCCACTGAGAGATTACTTGAGCTGGAACATTGGTTTTCTCTTGGATTTGCAGAGATTCACACTGTTGACTTCCCTCATTCTTAGGGTGATTCAGACTGTATCATATCACTTATTTTCCTGGGTCACCACTGTGCTGATTGCAGAGTATGGAGTTTATCAGCTACCATAATTGTGTGAGCAAATTTCTCTCCTGTTTTTCTTGATAATCTTAATGGATACAGGTTTCTAAAATAATGTAGGAATAAAGGGAGCTGAAGGGAACAATAATGGTTCAGAGGCTTGAAGACTTGCATTAGGAAGGAGGAAAATAAAACAATGAAATATTATGAGTAATTATTGTTGATAAGCCCTCTGGTACTATGAGTTGAAGAAGTATGTTACGTATTTTTCCCTGTTTTCTAAGCATTCTATATGTAGGGAAAATATATTACTTTGTATTGAAACAATATTATGATAAATCATAATAAAACAGCCCCTATTAAAAAAAAACCTGCAGAGACAAGGTATTTCCAAATAAATTCTGCCATTTTTTTTTCTTTTTCTAGGCTTATATTGTCCATATCAGCCTCCTCTACCCAGCCTTTGGGCTGGAGCTTGGGGGTGGGATGGAAAACACCATCCTCTTCTCCAGCACCTCATGGTCAGCTCTGGATATATGTCCAGAAGTGTTTTCTGTTGCAAGATACTTCTGGGTCTATTTCTAGGGCCATCTGTATGACATCTGAGGAAAGGTTATATTTCCCACAACTGATCTGGAGTTTAAAAAGATAGGCAACATACTCATTTTATTCTGAAGCTGGGAAAGATGTGAGTGTCATGCTGACATAACATTGGCCAAGGATTACCTTCTGGTGACTTCCTTGAGCTCCGTCAATCATTCTCCTGCAGTTCTCACTCCTCGCCTTCCACTTCTCTGTCTTGCCCCTGCCCAGTTCCAGAGCCAGGGCCAGAATCTGGCAATGCTGGGTGACTTCAGCCCTTTCCCTCCCTGATCCCCACTCTTTTCACTCTTTTTCTTTCTCATCTCCCTCGATAGAGATCTTTCTTACCTTCCCACATTACCCAGACTTTTCATTCTCTTAATCTTCCCCACACTCTCAACCTCCCACCACAGAATCAGTTTTCTCTCTCTCCACCCTTGCATCTTCACTGAGATATGTGTGTGAATCTTTTTTTTTTTTTTTTTGGTACGGGGGATCAAACTTGTGACCTCATGCTTGCCAGGCAGGCACTTAAGCCACTGGGCTAAATCCCCAGCCTGTATTTGAATCTTAAAGTATAAATTTTTAAATTGCCAGTGGCTCTGTTAGGCACACTTTGTATTTTACTTCTTTACTCATTCATGTTCTATTTGTCGTATACTGTCATTCTGCACATGCAATGTAAGCTCCACAAGATCTTTGATTTTTGTCTCTAATTCTCGGCAGTTGTGTTAGGATCTGAAATCAGTGCCCAGCTCATAGAGAAGATACCTAAACATCTGTTGAAAGGATGAAAAGATGGATGGGGTTCACTGGTGGGTAAACAAACTTCCCAAGTAGTACTTAGAAATTAGTGAGTGATTGGCTAGTTTGCTCATTCATTCATTCCTTCATTCCTCTAATAGTCATAGAATGAATACTCATGCAGTGCCTGCCACCAGTGGGGCAGGGATTCCATGGCAAATAAAACTCAGTTCTTGTCCTGGAGGAGCTCACAGTCTAGAAGGGCAGAAAAGTCAGTGGGAGCAAAATCATGTATAAATCATCACTTTGGGGAGACCCGAACAGGAGCAAAACAGAAGGAGCCCAAACAAGTTTTTGGGTTTCCACGAGAGCTTAAAAATGCCTATTTATACCAAGCCTGGAAGCAAGTAAGAAGCCCAGAAAAACAGGGATTAGAAATAAGGGATTTTAGGAGGGATATGTCATACCAAAGTGTGCAACTTAGGGAGAAGGTGGCATATTCCAGGCTTTGGTGCCACGCAACTCAGGGGACATCATTCACATCCTGTTAAGCAAATAGCTCCCCCAGGCTCTGTTATGAAAATAGATGGCAGAGATGATCACACACATGTGAGTGCACTTAATGTCACTGAATGTACACTGAAGGATGATTAAAATGACAAATGTTATGGCAAGTATTTTTTTTTAACACAATAAAGCTTTTAAAAACTCTGTAGCTGGAATTTGCAGGAAAAGATGTTATGAAAGGTGCTAATATAAATCCAGCATTGGCTTTTTCCTGCATTTTATAATCTTTGGGGCAATTTTTAGTTTTTTGTAATTTATACTTGGTTGTAATTTCTTATTTTGGCAAATTTTCATGTTAAAAACATAGAGTGAATATCTTTGAAGAGTAGCTACAGGCAGGCCTCCCCGTTTGGTTTAACCCTACAGCACGGTGGGCAACATGCCCAAACATCCTCTTCCATGGGAACAAAGTGGCCCAGGAGAGCAGGACATGAACTGGAGCATCCGAGCAGAGGGTCCCCCTGGTTTTAAAGCTGGTCCTTGTACTCGCTGCATGATACCATCTCTCATTTGAAAACTGCTACTTGGAATACATTGTGGCTGGAGAAAATAGCACTGTGTAAGTTCTATAATTCCTTTCTAAGTAAATATATGCAAGTAATAGAAAATTTGAGGCTGAAGATAGTGAGCATTTCCTGTGGAAGAGAAAACTGCCATCTGATCTCACCTCTGCCACTGGCAAGTTGCAGAGTGCTGGAAAAGCTGTTTAGTTGCTTTGGGCCACAGTTACAGTGTCTATAAAAGCCAAATCAATAGCATTTAGTGAGTGGCCACAAGACACAAGGCCTGGAGTGAGGCTCTGAGGATGTGGAGGCTGAGTCAAAAGCGTTGCTCTCCATGAACTTAGGATCTAGTTGAGCAAAACAGAGACCCAGCAAAGGTGGCAGGAGCCAGAGGACAGAACCAGCAACTGTGCCTGGGGAGGTAACACTTGATGAAGCTTAAGAAGAAATTGATAGGCATGTAACTAAGTCACCAGGCTTTGTCTCTCAGGACCTGGAAATGAGGGTTTCCAGAAGGTGAAATTGGATTTCCAGGGTCGCTGCTTGGTGAAGGCCTACTGCATTCTCTTCAGTTCTCATTGTCTGTATTGAATCCTTTCAAGTGCCTGTAGGTGGCTTATGGGAGAGGCAGAGGTGATTTGTTTTCCATCCTTTGCAAAGTACCTGGGCACACTGTGAACTCACACGACCACAGCACACTTGCACACACACATGCACCCCAATGAAGCTGCAGTGCTTTGTTTTCTGCTCTCAGGGGGTGGACAGCCACTATACAGAGCAAGGACAAGGGCAAGAGGCTGGCAGAGAACCTCTCACTCTAATTCAGCCCAATGTAAATGCAACCCGGGTCTCACTGCTCCACCACTCTGGTGTCTCTGCCAACCCATGGATTTTATCTCCCCCAAGGAGGTTCTGCACAAATCTCTCCTTTGCATCCTCATCCCTAAGGCCTGCTGTGTTTAACTTCCTGTCCCACACTGTCATGGTTCCTTTCCCCTTCTGGTTCTTCCTCATCAGTTCTCCCTCATTTCAGAAAGCATAGACCTGAGCCGAAGAGCACTTCCCTCCCCTTCCTCTTTATTTCTGCAGTTGGTAAGTGTGAGGAAATTTGTATGGATGAAGCAGGAATACTTTTTAATGGCAGGCTGTTGAAATGGCAGCTTATCTCTTCCTAATGTTTAATTATACCCCAAATATGATTATAGTAGTTCATGCCTAAATAGTGAGTTTTTCAAATTTGTTACAGACCAAAGGTCATGCTATCTCAAAAAAAAAAAAAAAAAAAAAAAAAGAGAAATCCTGGCAGAGACTTCAGAAGAAGCAGCTTTGAAGAGGCTAGAATACCCATGATAGAGTGAAGGCATGGAAATAGTCTAATCTGCAGAAGGGGAGCACGTGAGTCCTCAGAAGTAGATTAGGGCCTCTCTGTTAAAGGTCCAGGGTGTTATAATTAGACATGGTGGATTCATTCTGCAGCATATGGGAAATGGGCGCTTACAGATTCTAAACAAATGAAGACAAGCTCAAATATTAATGTCAGTTAAATCTGATGTGCAATGCATTAAAGAGAGACTCTAGCGATATAATGTTTATTCAGAAAATGTTTATCAGTTGTCTCCAATGTGCCAGATGCTATACTATGGTGCTAGAAGTAGCACAGAGAAGTCCACCTTATTCCCTAGATCTGGTACTGTGGAGAAAATGGACAATAGTTCCTGCCCTTATGGATGAGAAGACCACTAGACTTCTGCCTGTAAGTGAAGCAATGGTAATGGGCATTTTGGAAGTGTAGTTACCAGGATGCTTAAATGTGGGGTGTGGAAGGAAGTGGTAATTTAACTGAAGACTTTTAACCAAGGTGAGATACAGAGAATAAAGAATATTTTCTATAGACTTCAGAAAGTTATGTTGCAGTTTTCCTAACGTAAATATTTTTAGGCAACTCCTATGGCGGTGTCCAGAAGGCAACTGTACATGTGCCTAAGTGTGGGAAGCAGCTAAGAAATACAACCTTGAGTGGCACCAGAGCATAGGGGACAACTAATACCATGGGCAGAGAGGGCATCACACAGAAAGAAGATGCAGAGTGATGGGCAGGGAACATGAAGCTCAAAACACTGGATTCAAGGGTTGACTGAAAACTATAGGGTGCATTTAAGTAAAAATTATCATCATAAAAGACACATTACCATGAATTTCCTTCAAAATACTCCACTCGGAGACACTCCATCCCTATTGGTATTTTTTGAAGCAGTTCTGGAAGTCCTCTTTCATGCGCAGCTTTACAAGATGTGATAAAAAATACAGTAAGTGCTGCTTCTCGGTGCTGTCCAATGGAAAGGAGGGTGCCCGGTGCCATCCAACAGAAAGGAAGGCTCAGGAAAGCATTATGGTCTGCATCCATCTTATTCCCTGGATCTGGAACTGTGCAACTTCTGGCTCTTCCCCAAAGTCAAGATGACCATAAAAGTGAACAGTACAAATCAGTTTGGGATATCCAGGCAGTGAGACAGCACGACTAAAGAACACTGTCAGAAATGCTTCAGGAATGGCAAGAATGATGGAATAATTAGGATAGAAAGGAAGAGGAGGATTTAGAGTGCAAATACCGGTAACATGTCTTTTGCTGTAACAAGTTTGTTTTAAAACCTTTAGCATTCACTGTATTTTTTTAAAATCAGACTTCATATACCTACAGAAACAAAATATCAGTCAGGAAAAGAATGACAAAAGCAATCAAAGAGAAAATAGGAGAGGCCAGAAAGTGTTTTAAAATACAAAGATGGGAAATATTCCAGGAAGGGGCAGGTGGAGTTAATAGCTGAGAAGTTCAGGGTGATTGAAGAGAGGACTGAGCTGGTTTGCAAGCTTTGAGAGGACAGCTTTAGTGGAGAAGAAACATACAGTGCAAAAGTCTGGCCTTAGAAAATAGTGAAATGAAAGTAGAGGGAAGAGGTGCTATATGACCGTTCCCAACTCTGTTTCTTAACTTGAATGTCTGTACCTTAGAAATGGATATTTGAATGTTGTTTTCCTTATACTCTTCTCCGTATCTCTCAACATTCTAAACCTGGAGAGTGAGAAAAAAATCGAACTTTCAAGTCCAACAGGAATGTCTGATAGGAGAGAGAACCCTGTCGTACTGCTCCTAGGCTGCTGCTTTGAAGGGAATGGCTTCACTGAAAATGCAATTCCAACTAATGCCTCTTTATGGCCAAGATACCACAAAGTTTGAGTATCCTGCTAAGAACAGAGTTTCTTTGACATTCCAACATCAGTGTTTTTGAGGCTTCATAAATCAAGAAGTAATCTTCCTTGGATCAGTAGGAAGTGAACCTCAGCTGAAAGCTCTTAACTAGACAAGGCTTGCTAGAGATTTAAGGGTTTAATAACTCAAACTTCTCTCTGGCCCCACAATGACACAGCTTGACACTCTGCTAGGAGTACCCAGCACCCCTCTTTGTTTACTGGAGTTAAATTACCTCTTCTTTCCTCCCATGGTGGTTTTCGGTGGGTTTCCTGCCCAGTTCACATTAATTTATTTGTTCATATCTGTCCCATCCAGCTTCCCACAGAGGTTACAAAATTAAAAATTGTCAGTTCCCATAACTGCCTGACCTTTTCAATTGGAAAAGTTCAGAGATCGGTCCTTTGGGGCCTCACAGTAATTCTGCCATGAGCAGCTGTGGCCTCAAAAGAGTCAATGTAAATATTTCAACAGGTAAATAATCCATCTGAGAGTTTGAGCCAACAAACGACAAGTGTGGAGTAAGACACAGCATATCACAGGTGCAGTAAATGTAAAGGGAAAGCCACGAAGATGACATTTCATAGGAACAAAACTGTCAGCAGCGGAGCTTTGAGGTAGAGAGATGTGGGTTCCAATAAATGCCCACTTTTCAAGAGAACTCAAGAGAACAAATGGAAGAATAGGCAAAGTGGTCCACTTCCCTGGGGTCATGCTCTGTAAGTGCTATATCATCATTTACTCTGTAGAAGATAATCAAAGATTGTGTTTTCATTCCTATGGAGTCATTCAGCTACTTAGGTAGTTCCAGTAGAACAGAAGTGAAGCAATGATTTAGAAAATGAGAGAAGAAAAAATAGGTGAGGTTGCATGTCATGCAAACCTCATAAAAGTTTAGTAATCAAACGAAATGAGCAAAATGGAATTTATTATGGCTGAAAATTTTATCAGGAATAGTTTATAAAAATAGGTGTGAAAATTAAGACTAGAGAGATAAACTTGTACATCTGTGACCAACTGATATTTGACAGAGGTACCAAGATCATTGGATGGGAATAAAAAGTCTTGTCAACAAATGATGCTGGGACTATTGAATGTATATCCATATGTGAATAAATTCCTACTTGGCACCACATTTGCAAATTAATTAAAAAGGTATCAATAACTAGAACATAATTGTTAAACTCATAAAACTGTTAGAAGGAAACATCAGGGTAACTCTTCATATCCTTGCATTTGGCAGCATATTCTTAGATAGCATGAGAAACAAGAGGTAAAAAATAAATTGGACTTCATGAAAGTTGAAAACTTGCAAAACAAAGGACATTATTCACAAAGCGAAAAAGCAGCCTACGTAATGGTGCAATGATGATTTAGAAATGAAAGCCAATCAATCAAGAGCGAAGGAGTTTTATTGCCAAGCCTGGCGATGCAGTCTCTGTTGATGGATCTCGAGACTGTGCGCCTCACAACTAAGGGAGTTTACTTTTATAGAGGAGCAACGCAGCCGATTGGTGGGTAGGCTGATAAGAACAAGGGGAGTGAGCTGGTTGGTCATTTAGGGCGGCATTTCGGGGAAAAGGAGACTTCTGTGAGAAACAGCTGAGGCTTATTAACAAGGACTTAAATCTAAAATGGCGGCGCATGCAGAACAAGATGACGGCGCAGGTGGTTCAGAGTATTACACCTATACAATGGAAGAAACTACTTGCAAACCAGGTATTTGATAAGGGCCTACCATGCCAAATATAAAAAAAAATATCCTCTTAAAATTCACCAAGAAGAAAATTAACTCAGTTAAACTGGACAGAGAAGCTGGAGAGATTTCTCCAGAGGAAATATCCACACGCTCAAGCAGCCCATGAAAAGCTGCATGATTTGTCATAGGACAAATACAAAGCAAACAGACAGTGAGCGAGCACTTTACATCCACTAGGATACATTGGCTTTGATTTTAAAATTTAAAAAAATCCGCAGAAAGTGGTAAAAATTAGAGAGGATGGGTAGATATTACTACCCTTGTGCATGGTGGAAGGGAATGCAAAATGGCGCAGCTGCTGCTGCAGACAGCAGTTTGACGATTCCTTCAAAGGTTAAACATAGAATTGTCATGCGACTATGCAAGTGTATTACTAGAAAAATAACTCTCCAGTTGAAATCATGAACTCAAGCAAATACACATATGTGCATATTCATAACAGTATTACTCACATAGCAAAAATTTGAAACAACTCAACTGTGTGTGGGTAAATGGACAAACTGAAGTATTTATATGTAACGGAACATTATTCTTCGGTGAAAAGGAGGAAGCGCTGGTGCTGGCTATTGCAAAGATAAACCTCAAAAACACTATGCTGAGAGACAGAAGCCAAACACAAGGGTCACACAAGATGCTGTTTATATGAAATATTCAAAGTAGATAAATCTATAGAAACAGAATGTCATTGGCACAATAACTGGTTAATGAATATTGGATTTCCTCTGAGGAATGGACTATTTTGGAGCTAGAGATGGAAATGATTGCACCACATTAAAGGGGTATCAGATAACACTGATGTGTTTATTTAAAATGATTTGTTTTCTTTTTATGTGAATCTTACTTCAAATAAAATCTAAAACCAGAGAACTGTGGCTTCCAAGTTCAGGTATGATCCCAAATCCTATGTAGAATCACTGGCTCTTCAGAAAAGCATTTAAGCCTTGTACTTAAAAAAAAAAATTCCAAAGGAGTCAGCCACCTCCCCCAGCACATGAATTAGCTCTTGAGACCTTTGTATCCACATTCTACCTCACAGGGACAGGGGACCAGGGAGTGGGACAGGGACAGGACAGAGAGAAGCCTTTCTTTCTCCCATCTGTGAGTGTATTCAGGCTGTCTGTCCACCCCACAGACCCAGAAGGCTTCACACTACCACCCTGAACCCTCAGTTTCATCTCCCAGCCAATCTTGCCCATCTTTCATGCTTTTAATTTGGTTCCCTGCCAGCTGACAATAGATAGTGGCCAATTCATCAACTAAAGTAGTAAATTAATTTCTACTGTAGTGATGCGCTCTTGCAAGTGGATTAATCAGTCCATTCTTCAAGGTGCAGCTCAACCATAAGCTCCTGTGAGCTGCTTTCCCTGCGTCCTTGGAAGCATCTCTTTTGCCCGGTACTAGCTGAGCTTATTAATGCCATTGTTCTTACTTCTCTAGGCCATTGTCAAAGCTCAGTACCTAGCAGAGTATCTGGTATATAAAGAATATCACTGCAACGCACTTAGATCAGAAACACTCCTACCAGGTAATAGCATGTTTCAACTCAGTCAGGGGTTCTTGGTCCTTAGCAATACATCCATCAGTGTGTGCATGCATGTGTGTGTGTGCATGTGTGTGTGGATGTGTGTGTTTGGGTGTGTGTATATTGGGCAGAATATACTTGCTTAGGAAAGGCACTTCAGGTGTGTGTGTCACACAACTCCCTCTCTCACTAGATGACCCCCTGTGGAGACAGCAGTCCTGCCACTACAGAATGTGTTTCCTTTGAAGAGTGCATTTATCACTCAGAAACCAATTAGTATAAGCTAATACCATCTCCACCCTGAGCCGGCTTATCTGAGGCTGGCTCCCTGAGACAGAGGTAGGGAGCAGCTGTTGAAAAATGCTGGACAGTCAGTCACTGATTGTTGGACCACCGAGGACACCAGTTTATGACAGGGGCAGCTGAGAAGAGCCACTGCCATGCTGCGCCTGGCTATGATTCTGTCACCCAGGCAGGCTAACTGGGAGCTTGTAAGTCATCAGCCCCTTTCAGCATCCTTCTGAGAAGAAAAACAGGCAAAAAGGAATGGGAAGAGGTAAGAAAGTAAATGTAATCAGTAAGACACCTTGAAGTGCCCCCTCCCATATGCAGATCCAACACAATTCCTTCAGTTTCTTTGTTGAAATATTCTGGAATATGCCTGATTATTTTGAAAATGAATTAAGAATCTTTTGTGGAGTGTGGCAGCTGGTGGTGGGAGCCTAACAGGGTGCAGAAAGCTGGGGGAGAGAAGCTGAGCTCGATTAGTAGAATGTGTCCTGCAAGCAGGCAGCCACGGTGGTCCACAGAGCTCAGGAAGGGCCAATTTACTTAAACTAAGATTTCATGTTTGGAATGTCCTCAAGTTTCTTGACATGACTGCTGCGGCACTTATAGCAAGCACACTTTGGTTCCAAGCCCCTCTGATGACCTTGTCATTTGTCTCTTCTAATAACCTTCTAGGAAGGAGCCATTATGAGTGTGTGTCTGGCTGATAGCTTCTGCAATTGTATTTACTAATGGCTTGCATTGGGCTTCACCTGTCCAAACCACTGGAAACACTTCATTATGCAGCTTCCTTTCACCTCAGCTAGCTGTCATTAGGAAAGCCACTGTGGAAACATACTTAATACGGTGTGCAATGTTGAATGAGAAAAGATAAGAAGTTAGAGACACTCAGAGACCACTGGGCAGAGTGAGCTTACAGTATGTGGATGCATTGTCAACGTGCAATTGTAAAGCAATAAGAAACTCAACATAAAGCCAGTCACTTTGTTATCCTGTAGTTGTAATTCAAAATCACACTTATGTTAAAATGTTCTTCCCTGCCAAGGTAGATGATTCTTCCCATCTTTATCCATGTCTCTTGGTTAACTGTTGACTTAAGTATACAAATGCATTTAGTGGGCTTCTGAACTATTCATTGTAAAATATATTTGAATGTAGAAACATAGAGTATTAAAGTCAAAAGGGAATTTATGTGTCCATGGCTAACACTGTGTCTTTTTCATTTTTTCTTCCTACTTTCTTTCATGAAAAACAAATTTAAGTGACTACTGCTAGAGATCAAGTTTAACAAGTCCTGCCCTATAGAAACTGCAGGTCAGAGAAAGAGTGGTTAATGACCTTCTCAAGGTCATGTCAATGCTGAGAGGCTTAGTCTGAGCCATATCTGTGACATGTACAAATGACTTATTTTGCCCTGAAGGATTTAAGGAAGCTGAAACTCAAGAACCACAGAAAAGGAAGGTCCTCCAAACACCTTTAACTCTTTGTCAAACAAACAAGCAAACAAAAAAACTAAGTAGCTGGTGTTTTATAAATGGAAAATCTGCTCTGGGTTCTGCCTTACTGTGTGGATAGTTCTGCATCTCTACACTGACTTCTATCCCTCACAATTTAGCAGAGAAATTTTCCAGAAGAACAATAGTATTTTGAAGTCTGTTTGTCAAAGTTAGAACCAACAGTTGTGTCTCCAGGTGCCCAAACTCAGGCAATTCCCCCAACACCACCTCAAATAACTGTTAATTAAATTGAACTCACTCAATCATGACTTAACATTTTGCACGTCTGTTTTCCATATCTGAAGTTCTATTTATAACCCATCTAGTCATATGGGCCACTGGATGGGGAACCTAATTAGAGCTGTGTAATACAATATGGTTGCCTCAAACATTTGCATCACTGTCACGTGAGGCAAGTTAATTAACTGTTTGAGGAGGACCAATTAATTAATTGCGCTTTTCTCATCAGGCTTGATTTCATCTCACAGTGTATTTTCTCTGAAAGTCCCAAAGCACATATTACTGCTAGGCCATTTGTCTTTGTTTTATGGCTGTGGAGTGTGTTGTGGTCAAAGTGGGTGACACACAAGTCATTGGCCTTCGATGACCTTAGGTGTATTTTGTGCAATCCTAGGTGGAGATGATGAGTGATAACCTTGTATCTGCTGGTGGTATCAGTACTGAAGGCTCCAGTCTCATTTCTCCTCCCATTTTGGGTGTAGGCCAGCATTTAAATAAAAGAAAGAATAAGAAATAGAAATCAAATAGAAATTCAACCACTAGAGTCAAGGGCAAGTGAAATTGATTTTAAAGGGCTGGCTTCCAGCCACAGAAACAGGGAAAGTTGAGATGGAAACTGTTCTTGGTAAAATCACAGCGCTGCTGAGGGAGAGGCATAGAATGGGAACTGTGGACCTCGGTGCTTCATTTTTAGCATGTCCAGTGTACTGGAAACTAAGATAACGGCACACTCTTTGAAATTAAAGAAGAATTGTTCCCAGAGTAGTTCTGTCTGCCTTAAATGTAGGCAGAGGTACTAAAATCAAGGGAAAATGAGAGGGTAGGAAGCTTGTATCCTGCAGCTACACATTTTTAAAACAATGTGATGTCTCTAAAGTCAAGTAAATTGCACTGTGTGAAATAGACTCCCCAATAGATATATTATAACCCCACTTATATAATATACCAACAACTATGTAAGATTTATTGAGAGACAACATTGCCTTGTGGTTATGGAAGTTAGTTCTTTAGTCAGAATGCCTAACATCAAATGTTGGCTTTGCCTCTTACCAGCTGTGTGACCTCAGGCAAATTGCTGAGCGTCTCTGAGACTTTGTTTCTTAATATTTAAGATGAGAATCACAATATTAGTATGTAAGCCACAGTACATAAAATAAATTATATATGTAAAGTGTTTAGTCAATATTTACATATTGTTATATAAAAACTCTAGTATTTTCATCATGAAATATCAATAACATTTTAATTATACCTTCTAGTTATCTACTTACATTCTTTCAAAAACCATCCCCACAAAATATCCACATGGAGAAAAATGAATTTCTAGCCATACTAATGTATTAATTAATTTCCAATTAATTTCAGGTAAATTGGAAATGTAGACACTAAAGTTTACACAATAAATCTTCTGGAGGAAAATAAGAAAAGCTTGGAACTATGGTTAGGTAAAAAGAAATAAGCACTCATTAAAAACCTGAAAGTTTGGACTATTTAGAACATTAAGACTTTCTGGTGATCAAAAAAAGAAATTATATGTGTAAGAAAATGAATTTGTAGAGAAAAAAATAATTGCAGTTCTAGAAAATATTCTTATCTAGAAAGTAAAATGAATTACTATGAATCAGCAAAGAAAATATTGGGTAATATGATAGAAATCTAAAACAAAAGAGTGGAGGGGGCACTTCACATCAGGCAACATTCAAATGTCCAGTATAAAAAGGTGCTCAATGTTAGTAGTCACCAGAGAAATTAAAGTGCTAGGCATGGGAAAATTCTTCATTCATCCAATGAGAGTGGCTAAACCCAGAAAGATGCAAAAGAGTGTAAGTTTGCAGAATAAACCACAAGCTTGTAACACAACTGCTGAGTTTGTAGCAGAAAACAAGTATTTTGTAAACCATTAGGTAACATAGACTAAAACTGAACATGTGCACACCTTAAACCACAGCAATTTCATTTCTCAATTTTTTTCAACAGGTATATGGCCCAAAATACACATGTAAGAATGTTCATGTTGGTATTAGAAATCTAAAACTGAGAACAACCAAAATCCAACAGCAGAATAAATTGATTATAATAAATTATAACATAAAGCTGCAAGGAACAGTAGCAACAAAAATGAGTAAACTACTACTGGGGACCACAAATTAACAATGGCTAATTCTGCATCCTTCCCTAAGGGATAAGTGGAGGTTTGGGATTATGGTGTCACCCTCTTGAAACTTCCCATTAACTCTTGGGATGGGCCATCCTCTCTCACCCAGTAAAACTAAACTAAGACCACTAAGATGAAAATGAACACTCCAGAGCAAGATCTTTCTTACATAAAATCATCCCCAACCTCTTGAGACATCCCAGGGTTATCCACTGCCTGCTGAGTTACTGACCTCAGAATCTCCCACCACCCCCTCCTATCACTGTACACAACCACTGTGTTGTACACACCCAATAAATAGTGGTTGGTTTGGAGGATCTTGGTTTTTTCCAATCCCGAGGCATTGACTTCCCAGTCCTCCA
Source organism: Hydrochoerus hydrochaeris (assembly GCA_004027455.1). Lineage (NCBI taxonomy): Eukaryota > Metazoa > Chordata > Mammalia > Rodentia > Hydrochaeridae > Hydrochoerus > Hydrochoerus hydrochaeris. The sequence goes on from PVLA01002703.1 coordinate 16,900, forward strand.
TCATGCATTACTAAATTTGTCTCTGTTTCTTATTTCATCCTTTCACAATAGCCCTCATACAGGCAGATGGAAGTTTTGGCCAGGTCCTCGATAAACTACTGTTACAACAATTGGACATATCAAAAAAAAAAAAAAGAAAGGAAGGAAGGAAAACAATACTGTTAGAGTTTTTGGCAAATAAAAAGTAGCCTTTATTCCAAGGACATGAAGAGGAAAACATGACCACAGGCAGTCTGGCTTCCTCTGACCCAAACGTGGGGTATGGGATATATACATATATAAAACCTCTGACCAGGGGTGGTGCTTAAAGGCAGGCATTGATGATGCGCAAGGAGCTGATTGGAACTTTTTTTGTGTGTGCACAGGGAAAGGAAAAAGGAAGTTGTAATAGGGGAAGGAGGAAGTGACCTCAAGATAAACATTCCTTGGTTCCACTTCCCACTGCCATAATATGGTGTAACTTATTCTAGGGCAAAACTCTTTCATTCCCATCTTTTTATTGTTAGGAAAAGGGCAAAGTCTCTCTCTTACTACTTCCTGCTGAAAGAGGACACTGTATGAGGGTTCAGGAAGGTTGATGGGATGATGGTTGATGCCCATGCAGAAGCTGGTACCAGGTGTTTTAGCCAGGACAACTTTATTATTGGTGAATGCTCACATCCTAGATTGGAAAAACAAAGAGACAAGGTGCTATGAGGAGGCAGGCCGCTATCATGTTTAAGGACCCAGGAGAGGTAGAAGGAAAGGTGTCTTTGTAAAATATGCCATCCCATGAGGGCCATGGTGAGGTAAATCTGAAAAAAAAGTTGTAAGGTTAGGAGGAGTGAAGTTATGAGAGGTGATTATTTCCCCATCCGAAAGGGTAAAAGTCAAAAGTGTAGATAGGTAGGGTTTGTCTTTGGTCCAGGAGTTGAGCTGGAAAGAATAAGAGGGGTGGTGAGGGCTGTGGCTGTGTCACCATAAGGGAGATAAGAGCCTACATCAATGGGGATCTCATGTTTAACTAAATAGCTGAGGGTAGAGAGAACTAAGACAGTTGTTATGTAGAACAACATGAAGACGATTTTATGCATGATGTGGGCATCTTTAGGAAAGTCTATCAAAAGTCCTGCTGTAAAAAAAATAATAATTAATAGAATGTAAGGGATTAGGAACCAAATTAGAGAACAAACCACGATTAGCCTGAGAGTTGTGGCTGTGAGGCCTTGGTGAGACAGAGATGCGTGGGAGATAGAAGATGAGATGACCACTTAGGATGTTTAGATTTGGGGTTGGGAGAGAACTGCTTAGCTTGAGTGATGTGGAACCAGGATGACAGTCCAGCAACTTTGACTGCTGTTGGGGTTGCCAAGAAGAACAGGTAGGGGCTGCTCCACCTTGATTGTAGTCCTTGGGATGATTTCCTGTAACAGGACTGTAGTAGCTATATCAGCAGTCTCCCTGGTTGTGGAAAAGGCTTTTATCCATCCTGAAAAGTACAAAGGTGAGAAGATATTTGAGAGTTTTGTGGTGGGGCATGTGTGTAAAATCTACCTGCCAGTCCTGACCAGGGGTGTGTCTGCAAAATTGATGAATAAGAAAAGAAGGGGGTGGTATGGGTCCCTGAGAAGAGGTTTTATTATAGAGATGACAAGTGTAAGTTGAGACCTGAGAGTGTCTGGGTCAGTCTACATAAACACAAAGGAATCCTGACAATTAGGGTGTAAGGGGGATGGTAAAAAAGGCATCTTTAAGATCTATGACTGTGAAGTGAGTGGTGGAGGGAAAGATATGCGAGAGCATGCTATAAGGGTTTGGCACCACTGGGTGGACTGGGGTAACGGTGTTACTCATTACTCTAAGGTCCTGCACTAGACAATAAGACTCATCAGGCTTGAGTATTGGTAGAATGGGAGTATTATAGGGTAAATGGGTAGGTTTAAGAAAACCATTGTCTAAAAGGCACTTGACTACAGGTTTAAGTCCCTGTAAATGTTTGGGAGCTATGGGATATTGGGGAATGTTAGGAAAAATTGAAGTACCCCTAAGATGAATTAAAATAGGCATGGCGTGGGTAGTGTAGGTGGGATTGGAGGTATCTCAAATGATGGGATCGACCAGAGAAGAAAAAAGGGGAGGTGGTAGCTTTGCAGTGCACTGTGAGGGTGTTTGGAGGACTAGAGCTGAGGGGAGGGAGAAGGTAAAGTAGAAGTTAAGCTTCTGAAGATCTATACCCAAAAAGGGTGTGGGACATGTTGGAGTTACTAGGAAGCTATGGGTAAAGAAGAGTCTGGAACCTGCATGGAATAGGCCCTGTCTGCAAAGGCTGCATAGGTTGGCTGTCAACACCCACTACAGACTGAGGACTTAATACAAGGGCCTGAAAACTCAAAAGAACACTATAAATGGTCTCCATGTCCACAAGTAAAGTGAATGTCTTACCTGAGTCTTCCAGTGGGACTTGGGGCTCTGAGAAGGATACCTTAATGGGAGGCTGTGGGCCCCAAGCCCTGTCAGTCTTCAGCAGCAGGTCCAGTAGATCAGCCAGCAATGAATACGGTGGTGATGAGATCTCCTATGAGGGAAAGGATTTAGAGGATGGCTTACCCGCTCTCTGGTGGCTAGGACGGTCACTCCTCCAATGGCCCTTGAGATTGCAATAGGGTCAAGGCCCCAGAGGGATGCCAGGGCTGGGGCGTTCTCTTGCCCAATGTCCTTCTTTGTCGCACTTGAAGCATGGTCTGGGAGGGGCTCGGGCAGCTCCACCTTGTCTCGATTTACCTGTCTCCGTGCTCCAAGAGTGACTGCTAAAAGATCAGATTGTTATTTTTCCTTTTGAGTTTTATCTCTGTTGTTGAAAACACAAAACATATTAAGAAGGTCTCCCTGTGGGGTTTGAGGGCCAACTTTAGCCTTTTGTCTTGTGATCTGGCCCACAGTGGAAGGTATCTGGCTCCTCCACAGTCACAAGACATCTGGTTTTCATCTTGGGTGGGTGTAAGTTTTAAATCTAAAGGAGACAAAGGCAAAGAATCAATTAAGTATGCAGAGTCAAATAATAGAATCAACAGGGTATTTATGAGTATAATTTTAGTAATGGCTTCCCATGAGGAGGATAAGGATAAGGTCCAGGGAATCTTAGAAACTGACATGTCATTCACTTGTCATACACGCATTTAGGTTTTACAATTTTATAAGTACCTCCTGTGCTGTTAGAATGTCTAAAATGCCATCTGATTTTTGGAGAATGGCCTGCTTTATTAATTTTAGAGAGTTGAACTTCATGTCATTTAAGGGTTGTTGAGTACAGTTAATTATGGCCCCAATATGCATCACATAACCTTTTTCTGGAAAAGATCTGGTGGATCCCAGCAAAAGGAATCCAAAGGGAATTTATAATTATCTCTTAATTTTAGTTGTTGAACATCCAGAAGATTGATAACAGTACAGTGCAGTAGAGGCAGTAAGCTTAACATAGAACATTAAATGGAACTACTATTTTCTATTAACCATAGGTGCTTTAACATTTGAGCACTAAATAAATTTGTGACACTGTGTGGACTGCTTACTAAGCATAACACATATGTTGCATAAACTTTTGTTTAAAAATTATTATTTGGCTGGTGACCTAATGTTGGTCTGACCTGAATCTCCTGGCTGGAGCACAAGAAAAATGCAGATGTCTGGATCTGAAAGAAAATATCTATCATCATAAACAATCCCAATTTTATACCATCAGATCAACAACAGTGAATTGTTCCAGCCATATTAACTTTAGTTGAGGTATTTCCCATAAGGCTATGGAGATTACTGGGGCCTCTGATTGATGAATAAGAACTGGTTAAATTTACCACGTGGCCACTTTCTTATTCATCAGTTGAAGTCTTGTCCAATGTCTCCTCATCTCAAGGGATTTTGTTTAACCAGTTCTAAGTCATTTTGACCAGCTGGCGACCTATGTGGAAGCATGTTTTTTTAATCTATAACCCAAATAAACCTTGATTAAATGATCTGAAAATGTAAAAGAGGAGGAAAAAGGATTGTTGAGCTCAAATAAAAAAGGAACAGCTGTATACAGAGCAGGCAAATGGACAGACATGGACAGACGGTCTGTATAATATAAACAGACAACAGATATATAGACTGACAAACATGTTACGAATTTAGAGTGCACTCAAATATATTTGGCCAATTTGAGCTATAATAAATACACTAGTGTGTACTTTTTTGTAGATTAATTAATAGAGATCTCTTGAAATAAGAATAGCAGAAAAGGAACCTAATTTATGGTTACTCTGAGATAGGTAAGAGAGGGAAAAAAGGAACATGAATATGAACTAATCCCTCAGGACCAGCCTGTAGATGGCTGCTGCTAGTCCCATGATGAGGAACTGCAAGAGGGTGACCATTGAGCCTGTGATTCATCACAAGATGGCAGCGCACTGTCACGTGGCAGAGGGCGGCAAGATGGCAGCTGTCCTCCACACAAGCTACAGAAAGATGGCTGCTGAGAACCATGTGGCTTGCTGGAATGCTGGAACACGCAAAACTGAGTATGGTGGGCCTGCGGGGAAAATGGCAACACAGGGGTAGGGGACAAAGAATTGCCAATGGAATAGATGGCTCAGGTGGAGGGGATTGAGAAATTGGAGACTGGGGAGAGAAACTAAGGGAAGGATTAGAGGCCACGGGGGATTAGAAAGGGGGGAGGATGGCCCAGGGGGCTCAGAAACCTCTGGGTGAGAAAGCTGCAGGATTTGGTCTGGGAGACACAGGGGAGGAGCCATAAAGACAGGAGATACATTATCTAAGTGGTCTGGTGGGGACAGAGGGAGAGTTCCTATTGGAACAGAGTGAGCCATTGTACAAGACAGAATGAGAGAAAGATACATCCTCAAAAAGAGAAAAAGGCCTAAAAATGAAGGGTTTCTGCCACCTTGCCATCATTGTGACAAAAGCATAAATAAAAGATCAGCTTTTTGGTTTTATAGCCTTCTAGAGGCCAAGAACACCAAGGTTATGAACCAGGCACCTCAGAGGTGTGTTTTTTGGGGGACAGGAAATAGTATCCCCATGACTGAATTAAAAGTGAGCCAAAAGAACAATTTTGCCTGAGGATGTAAGAGCTTTAGCCTGCCCCCCCCCAAGGAATGTGAAAATTGTTCCAGATCACACTTAACAAAAGAGATCATCACCTATTTTGAAAGTGTGACACTAGGGTCCCAACACCCATTCTCTTCGGCCATCACCGTGGGGTGGGGTCCCAGGGAACAAAAATAACAGTTTTGCCTCAGGCTGTACAGCCTAAGGAGCATATCTCTGTCCAAGGATGGCAAGGATAGGTTTTCTGACACAAGCTTGTGAATTTTAGGAATGGAAATAGAAAACCCCACACGGCAGCTCACCTGTGACGATGAGGAAGGTCACTGTCACTTGTGGATTAGCGGCAGATTAGCAGGGCAGGTAAACAGTCCCAGAGGAAAAAAAATAGGTGATTCATATGCAGGATAGCTCCAACTGGGGAGGGATTTTTCTCGGAGCTAATACATTCTGCTATGTGAGTCACAAGGCACTATTATGTTAGAGTTTTCAGCATGATAAAGAGCAAATATAAAGTAAAAAAGTAGCCTTTATTCCAGGGACATGGAGAGGAAAACACGACCACAGGTAGTCTGCCTTCCTCTGACCCAAACATGGGGTATGAGATACATATATATATTATACCCTTTGACTGGGGCTGGCTTAGGGTGGACATTGATGACACACAAGGAGCTGATTGGAACTTTTTTTCACATGCGCTGGGAAAGGGAAAAGGAAGTTGAAATAGGGGAAGGAGGAAGAGACCTCAAGGTAAACATCCCTTGGTCCTGCCTCCCACCACCATAATATCATGTAACTATTCTAGGGCAAAACTCTTTCAAATGCAACAGCAGCCCAAAAAAACAAGTTAAATGAAATAAGCAGACATTCAAAAAGGAGGATATTATTATAGGATTCAGTTTGTATAAAGTCCAAAAAACAAGCAAAAATGCCACGGATAATGGAAGTTGGGATAGTAGCTTTCCCTGGGGAAAAGGGTTTGTTACAAGTGGGAGCAGAAAGGGGCTTTTTAGGAGGCTAGTAATGTTTTATTTAATAACATTATTTGGAAATTCGTTGAGCTGTATGCTTACAATCTGTGCACATCTATGTAAATATGTGATACTTCACTAATGGAATGTTTACCTAAAATTATGAAGACTATGGACTTTAAGAAAATCAAGGGGAATAACTAATGTAATCTTCAAACATTGGCATTTGGTTATAATGTATTCACAGCTACGCTGACCTCTAGGTGTTTATGGGGGTGCATGCCACTAGAAGGGAAGTTCTATGAAGACAGGGGTTTTGAGTTTGATTTGCTACTCCTATCTCAAGCCACTTCAAAGTGTCTGATATATGGTAAACACTCAATAAATATTTGTTGAATGCATGAATGAATAAATGTCTTGAACTTAATAAATTAAAGAAAAGTTAATTTAATACTGTATTTGTAGGCCGGGAAAATGGAATGGGTTTCTTTCCAGGGGGTATAAATATTATGATTGATCTACTTTTATGCTTCCTCCACCCAGTTTTTCTCAAGCAGTGTTTGTAATTGGAGAGAGTGATATATGAGAAGCAAGCAACAGTGGGAACCAGCATGCAAGGCCATGAAACGTAAGGAAAATTAATTTCTGAGCCCACCAAGATATCTCATGATCTATCATTTACTAGAACACACACATTCCAGCAAGCACAATTCTGAGGCAATTTCTTTGGGAAAAAAATAATCTATTTTCCTATGGGATCTCTCCAAAGAAGCTGAACTGACGTTCTTACAGATAGAAGTCTTATAATAAATTAAAAGTATTAATAAAATTAATATAAAGAAATATTTATATGAGAAAAGGCAAGAGATAGTGGCCAACTTCATGTCCTACTAGATAGTACACTATCTTGGAGGAAACCTAGAGCAATGTTTTTGGTTACTGTTACTTCCACCTCATTTTTAAGTTTGCATTATCTCTATCCAACCAGGGAAAACACTTCTTTGAAATTTTAGCTTCCCCATGTTCTTCCTCAGCTTAGCTATTTTTGGTATATAATGAGATTAAGATGTAATATCCCCCGAATTAATAATGATGTTAAAATCTAGTTTAAAAACTCAAGTTTGATGTCTAAGGTTGTGTGAAACAATTTTTCAAATTTTAAATTAAAGAGAATAGAACTCAACACAACAAAACAGAATAAAACCAATCAAATCAAAGCAGTGAAAGTGATCCAGAACTTCAAAACAGGATAACAGGAAATCAACAATGGCTACCATAATATCTCTTGCTATCTTCACAATAGTTCTCCATACCACCAGACATAGTAAAAACAAACAAACGAAACAGAAAAAAACCAACCAAAATATAATATTGAATAAAACAAAACAATAAATCAGAACAAAACAAAACAGTGGGAACAACACTGCATATTGTTATTTTCAAAATTGTTGCTCAGGTTACCAGACCCAGGGATAACACAGAAGAGTAAAATGGAACAAAACATTGGATTTCAAAAACAGACAGGAGGAAATTTCCCACAGCTGACATAATGCACACTGCCATCCTCCAAGTAGATGCCCAGACCAACAGCCCCAAACCTGCAGTCAATCAACAATACAATCATCAACCTATTCCTCTCCCCTCAGCTGCCATCATGTCACCCTGAGTCCTCTGCATCAGTGAGGGGGTGGGTGGGGGGCTAGGTGGTTGTCTTCTGGTGTTTGAGCCCACTCGCTGGCTGGCTCATGGTAAGGCATGGTTTTTCTTCTGGCTGAGGCTCTTACCTATCAGCATGGAGGAATGTAAAACAAATTTTAAATTTTGGTAAATTCAAAATGAACAGATCAATTTTGATGTTCCTGATAAATGAATGTTTATAAGTTTCATACAATACAGATTCTAAAGCCACTGGGTCATTGTTGCTAAGGTATGCAGTGGATAGCATCTTGGGAGACAAGATTCTGAATCCATAATCCATTATTCTGGTTTAGAGAGTGATTGTGGACCTCACTCTCCTGCTTTATAAAACAGGGATTAAAACCACTAGCTTGGAATATTTAATGAGTTAGTATATATCACAGAATGGAGCTCAGAAAATGATACCATTTTCATCATCATCATAGTTGTTGTTATTGATGCTGATGTATACTTTACTTGTAGATAGCCAGAAAAGTAACCATCTGTTACGAGCTCAGAGAAATTGCAGTGATTATGGTTCTCATTTGGATATTAGAGAACTGAAATTCAGCTTAGCTCTGACCGAGCTGCTTTCATGGCTTATCCTGAAGAATGAATCTGTTGGAGAAACCAGCTATGGTGGATCTGCTTCTGGCTCTGTCACTGAAAAACAACTCACTGCCGTACTTCACATTCCTGCCTACAAAATGGGACTGAGCAATCAGAGCCACTCATGCCAGTGGTTATTTTAGCACTGACCGTCTTAGAAACTGGCTGTGGAAAGAAAGCATAATCAGCAAGACAGTGGGAGGGACGAAGGCCCTTGGGTTGCTGGCTGAAAGCTAAAAGCTGGAAACAATTCTCTCTGATCTGTGGCCTGGAGAACACCAAGACCCAGCTGGCCTGAGAAGATAAGAGAGTTGTTCTTCTCCAGGCTGGGTGGTGCCATACTTAACAAGGACCGGGTGAGATGCTTAGCAAGCCGGACTTTTACTGAGTGCCAAAGTCTGTACACATGTCATCTGGATTCCAATTTTTATCCTTTGCCACATTTTTGGAATTATTTTACCTCTTCCCTGGAGGAAGTAACCACGATTTCTCTACCTCTTCTCAGACAATTTTGTTCTATGTGTAGAAGGATTAAAGGCAGGGGTAGAAACAGACATTGAATTAACCACGTTTTAAGGTTTAAAAGAAGCTATTATTTAAAAAAAGATGTTAAAAAATATTCCCTTGTGAAATAACAGTAGTTTTGCATGCCTCTATGCCTCATTCCTGCCTTCCTCTGTCTGTTTGCTTGCTTTTCCTGTCATGCAGTTTTATTGGAAAACTGGGAGAGAAGACACTGGTTTTTCCCCCTATAGAACTGCAGCAGCCTAGGAATGGGATTTGTCATTCTGATAATTGTGTCGGCTTGTCTAGGCTCCAGTGCACAGGATTTTTTTAAATTCAACACAAACCTAGATATTGACATGGAGATATGTTTACATTTGACTGAGATTTAAATCAATAGAATTCAAGGGAAGCAGATTACCCTCCCTAATATGGGTGGATTTTATCCAATCAGTGGGAAGCTTTCAGAGCAAAGACGGGGCTTCCATTTCCTCCAGCCTTCAGGACCGTAATGTAAAATTTCTGCCTGAGTCTTCAGGCTGTTGCTCTTCAGACTTCAGACTCATGATTTCCTTTTGGTTCTCTAGCCTGTTGGCCTACCCTACTGATTTGAGGCTTGCTTACCCCTCTCTTCTCTCTCTCTCTCTCTCTCTCTTTTTCTGTCTCTCTCTCTCTCTCCTTCTCTATCACACCCTTTTCCTTAGAGTTCTATCTCTGCCTCTGATCCCTCTCTCTCCTATTCTCTTGCTTGGGGAGATGTGCTGTTGCCCAGAAAGAGGAGTTGGGGCATTTCCAAAATGTGGTTCGTTTCCAAACACTCCCCTTCCTCTGTTCCCCTGCAGTCTACCACTTAGTCTACAAATTCATTTTAGAACACTACTGAGAGGAGCAACATTACCTCTGGAAATCCACAGAAACATTCTCGCTCATTAGGATATCAGCTGGACAAATCTGTCTGATTATTTAGCTGGACTTAGATCCTGAGAATAGAGACATAATATCAACTCCTAATAACGGAACTGTGTTAGGATACTCTTAACACCTGTAGGGAAGAGGCAGGGAAAGAGAGTTTAAAAGGCGATGGGGTACGAGAGTAAAGGATGAGTATAAGAAAAATGAAACAAGGAAGACAATATGCTAGATTTCATAATATTAGTAACCAGCATTGCAGTATTGATAAGCCCTGAGGGAGCCTGCTACTCAGCAGGAGGTAAATCCCAGCACAAGCACAGGACCTATGCAGCAAACATAAACTGAATGCCACAAAATGTGGCATCTCCAGCCAACCTCAGTCATCTGCTCAAGGAGCCCACAAAGAGCAACACAAGGAGCAAGGAGCTTTGATTTCTTGATAAGAGATGCCTCAGGGTCTTTCAGCTTTAAGAGACCCACCCCATTTCTCTGGCCCCAACTCCATGCCATTGCAAACCCAGTCTCTACACCAGATGGGCTTCTTTGCTTGACTGCATTTTTCATGCTGTCTTTGGACATTCTTTTTCTCTTTAAAAATAAACACCATTCACTCAGTTCCTATTGTCTTATTCTCACTGAGCCCTTTGGAGTAAGTATCGCTTCATTTTGCAGATGCATTAACTGAGAATAAGCTTCCTTATGAGCCAAAGGGCAGACTGGAGCCCAGCTTGGCTGAGGGTTGGTATTGTGCCACCACCTGGGAAATTTTGGAAACAACAGACCAGCAAACACCACCTTAGCCTGGGAAGGACTCTCAGCAGGGCTCAGGGACACAGTGGGATTCAAGAGGAGAGGGAGCTGTTTAAAATGAAAACCAAGGGATCCTTTAGTCGTGAATTTGAATGCAGACCTGACATGAACAGTGCAATAACCCAGGAATGCTAACTCGTTGCTCTTAATTAGACCTTGCCTGTCTACGATAGATGCAATGCATTTCAAAATATAATTAAACTTTCCAATACCTCTGTGAGGAGGTGGCATCATATTCATTTTACAGATGGGTGAACTGAGGCCAACATACACAGGTCTCTGGAAGTTAACTTCTGAATCTTTGGAAAATGTTAAGGACGTGCTGTGCCTCTGCCCCTCTGGGCCTCCACTCCTACAGTTCAGAGCACTGGTCTAGAATTTTTAAGGAAGGAGTGAAGACTGTAAAAATTTCACCCTTATTTAGCCGTCAGAAGACCTACTGTAAATATTGAGCAACAGAAAACAAGTCAGTTAGGATGCACTTCAAGTTTTTGCATAATTGGCAATGGGTTTTCGCAAAGTTTCTCCAAACTTGATTGGTCATAAGATTCCCCTGTGGCATTTGTTAATAACCTAGCATTTCTACATTCTCCCCTAGAGATTCTGATTTGACATGGCTGGAATAGGTCCTAGAAAACTTTATTTTTAAAAAAGTTTCCAGGTAGGATTTTACATCAGGCAAATCTGTGCAACCCTAGGTTGTTTAATTATTGTGTATGTCCTTTTAGAACTTATTAGTATTAGGTTTAATTTTTGCTGGTATTATGTAGCTTCTGTTGGGTACAGGCAGAACATTGCCACAGTCTCCACAGTCCATTTCTTCCCCTTATTCAGTGCAGTGGAGAGGGCAGCAATTGTTTATTGTACACCAGCACCACAGCCTTTAGCTCTTTGGTAGGGAATCTCAGTACTCATAAGGATGACCAGGGGAGACAGACAATGAAACAGTAACTAGACAGCATTGAACAGGGTACCAATAGATACTGATGTAAAGCATTATGATGAGAAGGGGTAAGAAAGCAAGTAAATCTGACTGAAAGGAAAAGCAGAGAATTTATCACAAGAAAATGATATAAACTGGGTTTTGAAGGGTAAATAAGAGTGTCTCCATTGAGGCACATTATGGGAAAAAGAGAAAAACATGCCCATATAAATGTACATGCACATGCATCTGTACCCATACCTGTTAATCATGATTCTTTGGGGAAAAAGCAGATGACATAGCATGACAGGAGTCTAAGTCTGTGGTGAAGAATGGTTATGAGCTCACTTGCTTAGGGGGAGTTAAATGTCCTTGTACATCTCAGGCATTCATTCACTATGTAAGTAGTAAGTGTTTTTTGGGCATAGGCAATGTTTTACATCCTGAGATTTACTATTTACAAACTAAAATTTTAAAATGTTTTTCCTAATGAGTTTATATTTCAGGGACTAAGAAAATCAACTGTATATACAGTGTCCACCAAAAAATGCATACACACTTTAGGAAAAAAAATAAAATGAAATTTTTTTCAATACATGGTATTACCCTTGTATGGGGGCCCTGGAGGATGTCGTATACTTCAGAAAACCCACAACACTGCTGGATCTTAGAAAAGAAATTGAAAATACATGTGAAGCAATCTCAATGACCAAGGTTACACAAGCAGCAGTTTGCCATAGTGATAAATGTCTGGAAGCCAATGACAACAATTTTAAATACCTCTTGCAATGGTGGAGGCCACAGGTAACTTGTATTAATCTCATGATGCATTAATAAATTTAGTAATAAGATACTTATACAAGTTTTTCCTTTTCTGAATTGTGTAGAATTGCATTTTTGGTAGACTCTATAAATATTAATATATATAATATAAATTTATATATTTTATATATAAAATATATTTTTCTGTATAACAGATATGTATATATCTTATATATGCATTATATATATCATATATTGCTATATTATATATTTCACTGGTATCTCAGTTCATGAATTAATTCTTTGCATGATTCTGGCCACAAATTGAATTGGATGAGAACCAAATCAAATTTCCCCAAAGGGTCAACACTTAGCCTAATGATTAAATTTGATTCTATTCTTGTCTGATTCTGTTTGCTTCAAGAATCATGGAAAGAAGATCACAAGGAATAAAGCACAAAGAATAAAGAGGAGAAGAACAGAGAATGCCAGTAGCTGTGGTTGTGCAGAGAATGGCCTTGCTGAAGAGCTGATAATTCATCTGTGCCCTGGGAGAAGGGCGTAGACCTCTGGATACAGATAAAACATTCCAGACAGAAGTGTGGGGAGTGATTAGAGGTGCAAATCAATCACACGTGTGGGACTAAAGCAAAGCCAGCCCCAAGAACATGGGACTCCCACAGTGAGCCATGAGAGCAAGCTGCTTCAGCTTCAAGAATGCAAGACACCCAAGGTGAGCCAAGAAAACAAGTTGCTAGGCAGAGGAGTGTCAACTGACAATAATCTCCTGAGTGTATAAATAAACACTCTGCAGTCATTGGGCAGCTCTTTCTCTCCTACAGAAGAGGAGGCTCCACCTGACCTCAGTTTTCTGTATCTTGATCCTTGTTTTTCTTCATCCTCCATTGTCCCCACTCCAGAGTTTCCAAAGTTGTGCTAGAGGCAGCACTGAAGGGAATGCAAATGTGAAGGCCTTCAGTGAGGAATGTACCTAAATGTCTGAGGAACTGCAAGGAGGTTGCTTTGGCTGGAGTGAGGTCTGATGGCCTGAAGAGTGAGAGGACATCAGACTCATAGGGTGACAGGAAGCAGAGAGGACTGACAAGAGTATTGGAGATTTTTACTCTGAATGAGAGAGGAAACCACTGGAGGATTCTCAGTAAAGGAGTGGCCTGGTCTAATGTGTCAGAAAGTTTCATTCTGTCTGCTATGATGAAGACTCCATGGAGGGCTCAAGGCAGATGATATGAAACAGAGCAGGAACAACAGCAATGATCCGGACATGTGATGATGATGGCTTGACCCGGAAGAGATGGTGCAAAATGTTAAAATTCTTGATGCCCTTTGGGATTTGTTAAAAGAGAGAAGTTGAGGATCCTGGGTCTCATTCTAGAAACCATTGTGATAGCATTACCTGGCCTGTGGTTTATGAACTTCCTCTAGTTATAGCACAGAGGATGAAGGAAGGTGGATGACCAGTAAAAAGGTGAGGAAAGAGACAAGGAAAGCTGGCCATGCCTGTATCTGTGAGTTTCAATGAAAGAATCCTGGTGAAAGAAGTTTGGGAAGAACAAACTACAGAATTTGGTGACTAATGCATTTGGCATAATTCTTGCGTGATGGGAAGAAAGTAGTCACATTCACAGTAGGGGAGAGGATGAATATATTGGTTAGCTTTCCCATTGCTGGGACAAAGTACCTGATACAGTTTGAAGGAGGACAGATTTATTGTGGCTCATGAGCTCAGAGGTTTAGTCCACCTTCAGAGGGCTGTAAGGGAGGAACATCATGGCAGAAGAACATGGTAAAGCCAAGCTGCTCAACTTTTGGCAGTGGGAAGCAGAGTGAACAGGAAGACTGAGAGAGAGAGAGAGAGATGTTCTTCCAGTGACCCACTTTCTTAACTGGGTCCCATCTCCAAAATACCACAATGAGCTATGAATTCAATAGATTAACCCACTGATGACTATAGTACTCCCATGATTCAATAACTTTCCAAAACCTCTACTTCTGAACATCTGAGACTTTTGGGGAACGTTGTACATCTAAATCATCACAACTGAGTTTGGCTTTTACATGGCAAACTTAAGAGGTCTGTGGTCTTTGTATGAGAAATAATTTTTTTAAATGAACTTATTTAAATCTGTCACTTGGACAGCAAATAGTAGGAATAGCAAGGAGACTGTGGAGTCTGTTAGTAATTTTCAATATTGTGTACTGGCTTTAACATAAAATTTCTAGATCTTGCCAAGGATAACGATTTATATAATATATGGTCCTCGTGTCTGCGTATTTGAATACCAGGGGAATTAGGAAATGCTTATAGATGAAACCATATGGCAGAAATGAACATGAATTTAAAGGTGGGTAGAGAAGCGTGTTGTGATATGTAAGAAGTTCCTCTACCTTCTTGCAGTGGCCCTGCTCTAGAAGCATAGTATGAAATTTGTCTGTGCTGTAAGTGTGATAAATTTATAAATTGCCTTTGTATTTTAATGCATCTTACAGGGATCCTCAGAAAAATCCCCAAATGGACTTCAGAGGCCCTTATGCTGGGTGGTTTTTTTTTTTGTTTTTTTTTTTTTTGCTGTTGTTGTTGGTTTTGTTTTTTCCCTTATGCTGGATATATACAGGATCAGAGGTTTTTTATATTAAAAATTTTTGATTGATGTTGGCCAAAGTCCGTCTTCTTTTTCCTACATAATAGATATAAATTCTTTCTTTGAAGTTCCTTTGTTTGGGAAGTTTGTATCCTTAATTCGCACACAGAGATTATTCCCATGCTTCCCAAATAAATTGGAAGAAACAGTTAATGGAAATTTGCCTTGAGCCTTTTAGGATTAAAGCATTGGGAAGTCATTAATGCTTTTCATGAGAGCAGCAATCTTTGCCCCAGGAAACGTCATTAAAAAGGATCATGATGTCCCCTCCGCTTGTAGAAGGAATTCCCTGTTGTCACTCACAGTGGCTAATTGGTGATTGTTGGCTGGAGGCACAGTCCCTCTGTGTCCATCCCTATCAAGCCACCTACACCCAGCTTTGGAGCTCAGATCAGCTCAGAATAGACCTCTGTTATGTCTAAATAGGCAAACTTTCATCTTTCTGCAACTAAGAGACTCAGAGTCACCTAGCCCAGGTAAGGGACGCATTGTTTATTTTGGCAACTCCCAGTCATCAACAGTTCTTGGTGGAGCTTTCATAGCTATTGATTCAGATTATTCCTCCAGTGACCTAAAGCAGGATTCCAGGCAGTATTTCAATGTGTTTGTTGATGGCAGGGGTTGAGGGAAGGGGGATAGTGCTGAGCTGCTGTGCTGATTATCTTCCCTCAAGCAAGATAATCTTCCTGGCTTCATCAACAGCAAGGGCTATGCTATCTCACCTACAGGATCATAGTAAGGGAAAAATGAGAAAATAATTTGAAAAGAAATAGAAACTTTTGATGTTTACTCAAAGGAGTAAAGGGGAAGATTTTGCTGAAAGTTTTGGAAGACAAAGGAGGGAAGAATCAGCTCAAGAATAAAGGGAGGTTTATGCAGAGAGAAGCACAGAAAGCTGGGAGAGAAAGCAGGCTGGAAAATCTGTGGTGGACAGTTGTGGGTGGTTTTCTAGAAGGATTCCCAGTGATCCCACCTCCTGGTTGTCCTGCTCTGCACAAACCTCTTGGCCATTATCTGAATTTCATGACCTCTTTGTAATGAGCAGAATGTGGCCAAAGTTCTGGGATGTCACCTCTGAGGTCAGGTTATAAACTGTGTTCAGGTTGTATAATTGTGACTCACATCTGGCTGCCACTTTCTCAGTCTAATGCTCACTTGATGAAGCTGGCTGCCAGGCTGAGAGCTGCATTTTGAGGAGGCTCATCTGGTAAGGAACCAGAGCAGCCTCCTGTGGACAGCCCAGGAGGCCTCCAGTCCAACTAATGTGGTCAACTAATGCTTACTGTCAACCATGGTGCGGGCTTGGAAGCAGATCCTACCCCAGCAGAGCCTTGAGATGAATGTGGCCACTGGAGGAAACTGGGTCACAGCCTTGAAAGCCTTGAAATCTATTGGGAAGGGAGACACCCAGCTCTTCTGTGTCTGATTTCCGATTTCCTACCCCACAGAAGCTGTAAGATAATAGGTGGATGTTGTATAACACAGTGATTGGGGTAACTTCTATCACACCAGAGAACTAAAGCACCAATTCACTTAGGATGAGCTAGGACAGTTTTGGAAGAAAAGAAATGAAGGAAATCATTGTAATGGACACAGAAAATTATTAAACATGTGACTCAGATATGGGAGAAACTGGGGGGAAATCCTCTGAAGCACCGGAGTGGAGAGTAGTAAATTATGGAAATAAACAAGGAGAAAAGCAAGGACTACTGAATCAGGTCTTGCTATGACTTGGAAGTCAGCTACCACCACTAGCATTTAGTAGAGACTCAAAAGCATGTAAGGGAGAGAGAGATGTAGAGCGGATAAAAGGGTAGACTTGGGGCCACCTTCACTGGAAGTTGTTGGCCTGGGGGTGAAGAGGTGGCTCAATAGAAGTAGGGTGGCCTGTGTGCTTTGCTTTTGGTATAGCTGGTTTTCATGGTTGGTCCTAAAATTGGAATAGGGACAAAAATTAGTGAAGGTGTCAGTTATTAATCTTAGTCCCAGTTATTTGAGAGTGATTCTTTCAGGAGTTTCTGTTTCACTTCCTAGCTTTCACAAAATTGATGACAGAGAGCAAACTGGTTTCAAGCCTAGATGGGAGAAGGGATGGAGTGGTTTCATATAGGCTGTGGGGTCAGCTTTTGCTTCATATGTAGTTGGTCTTTGTCCATTTGTGGAGTCGGTCTCTCAGAAGGAAGAATAATTCATCATGAATGAGGTGCCTAGTGTACATCAAAAAGATCCTTACAAGTGTTTGATATCACCGCCAAAGAAAGGGAAAGGACAGAGGAACCTGCTAAGGTTCCCACAGATAATACTCAAGCCACACCACATTTCAGAAATCCAGGACCGTCACTGTCATGGGTCCCCTTCACATTGCTTGTGGTCGCTTATTTTCCTTCCGTTGCCTAGATCTGAAAGCAGTTTGTGAAACTCTTTCCATAATACACTGTAAAGATTTCTGTCTCTATGCCCCCAGAACTTGCATACCTGGGAACTTGGGCCATCACAGTGCTTCTTGTAGAACCAGTCCAGGGAGAGTGTTCACCTCCATGACGCTGAGTTGCAGGGCTGCTTTCTTTACTGGAGCTCTTTGCATACAATCTTTTGAAGAGGCAGACTGTTAGAGGTCTTTTTCCCCTTTGCTTTTTACCTGCTGCTTAACTAGAAAATTACTCTCCATGTCCACATAGGAAGGTAAATGCTATCTCCTTTCCTTGCTCGAAGGAAATATTATCTTTTAACTTTGCTCTGTAGGGCAAAAATCTACACTGGATCAACACTCCCTCTTAGCAAGTGGTGGCTTTCAGAAGGGGTCCTGGGGCCTGGATAATAACAGTGGGGCTTGTAATCTCTCTGTGCTAATGAGGGTCACATCCTACCTGACTTTTAAGCCTTCTGCAGAGGGAGTTAAAGTGTCTAGGACCTTAATTAGCAGTGGCTGATGGAGGGGAAGCCTGTATCTTTAAAGGTACCTATCCTACTGGTTTGAACAATGCAGAGGACAATTATTCATAGGCCCAAAGGCAAAGATGGTTAATTAAAATAGTGATGATGCCTATAAGAGTAATGACAAATGGGGGTCCCCCTTTAATGAGAGCGGTTGCCTTCTCCTCTCCCTTCTCCCCTTGCTCATCAGGAAATAGCAGAGCAGAGTCCCCAGGAGACTCTGGCTCAATTAGGACCTGCAGGCAGTGGGAGCTGCCAAGGAGCTGTGTGAAAAGAAAATTTAACCACCTAATTTGGGAGGGAAGGAGAAGGGGCATGAGCTTTAATGGAATATGCCACCAGCACTTCTCTGGCCACGAGTAATGGGAAGTACTTACAGTAGTCCTCCAAGAGACAGAAGAGTGGCTGGCTGAGAGTCACAAGGGCCCGTGTTTGGGTTCTAATGATGTTGCTCTACCATTCAACACCTCAATTTTCTTCTTAAAATCATAGTGAAATGGCAATCATCCCATCAGTGGGGATGCGACGTTATATATATTTTTGTGTGTGAAGCTGCCTATGTGTGTATGATTGCACATTGTTAAACCTGGCACTTTCCTACTTCCACACACTCCAACACACATGATGTGATAGAGTTAGTCACCTCACGCTATCTCAGCCTGTCCTGATGGTTGACAACTGTCTACATGTTGTCACTACCTGATGTTGTAATGAAACTGTTCTGAATTTCTTCAGGGGCAGTAAGCTGAGGACAGAAGCTATTCCTTTTCTTTCCTTGTCATCTTCCAGTCATCATCCTCTATGTATCTCTATCTGTCACATCAAGTTGTCAAGATGGCTTCCCATGCCCAAAACAAAGAAGGGTGGCTGGAGAGCATGGAAGCTGAAGAACTCTTGTTCTTGCTCCTTTGGGTTTGTAGAACCCTTTATTGGTGCTGAAAGCTGTATCTGTGAATTAAAATCACTTATCATCTCTTGCTATTGTTGGTTTTTTTTTTTCAGTGAACTGTAATATTAAGAATCTGAGCAAATACTCCAAAATTTAAATTACTCGGTTAACAATTCACTTTAGGAAAAGGGAGACCTAAAACCAGGTAGACCAAGCAAAAGCCAGAATGTGTTTTCCATTCTTTAAGAAATCACTTTTGATACTGTATCCCTGAAGGTAGATTATGAACATCACAGTGGCTTAGTATAGCAAGGTTTGTTTCCTCCATGCTGTGTGTCTGTCACAGTTCCCTTGGGTCTCTCCTTACTGTTGCTACCCTGGAATCACCTGTACTTCGGGAGCCAGGATGGCTCAGCAGCTGCCCCTTGGAGCAGCATTAGATATGAAGCAGAGGGAAGTCAGGCATGCTCAAAAGCAGGCTTGCTGTTAAAACATTGGCCTGGAATTTCACTCCACTCACATCTCACAGGCAAGCCTGAGTTCAGGGCAAGGAAGTTCAACCTCTGATCCTCCAAGGGAGAAGCACAGAGACACCACTGAATACCTACACAGCCATTGCCCCATGGATCTTTGTCTCAACTGCTCAGAGCTGTACAGATGAGTAGGGGTCTGATGCTGATCTAATTGCCATGGAATGTGAGTACACGGAGATACATGGAGATCCCATGTCTTCTCCAAGGATGGAAAGAGAGTATGACAAGCAAGATGTGTCAATGCAACTGCATTAAGAAACACTGTAAGTCCAACAAAACCCACTTCTGGTCGCATCTGGGTACATTATGGAGGTTCCTGGCCCCATCCTCTCTGGCATCGTTTCCTTGTTCTGCTTCTCCATTGCCATGAACTAGGCAGATTGGTTCAGCCACACCTTTCCATCATGGTGTTCTTGCCTTGGAGATAGATGACTATGAATTGAAGCCTCTGAAATCATGAGCCAAATTAATCCTTTTCTCCTTTAAGCTGTGGATGTTGGATGCTGCGTCCCAGTCGTGGGAAAGCTGGAGAATAGATAGGGTGAGAGGAGTGACAGCCACAGGAGAGTTTGCCCTGCAGGAGACTTCTTAGAAAGTCATGTTTGAGATGGACCATCAATAGCATACGTCTAGAACCTGGATAAGTTAAAATACAAGGGAAAGGAGAGGCTCTGTGGGCTGTGCTCTCCTATCTGACCCCTTCCACTGAATGTCAATCACTTTCTAGGTGTTGGAGTGGTCCAAGGCCACATGCAAATGTGTACAGTCTTCAAGAGAAGGCATTAAAATGTTGGATTTTTGAGATAACATATGCTGGTCTGCTGAAAAGAGAGAACCAAATAACTACACAGTGACAAATTTATTTTCCTCCTAAGAACAGCAGAAAGGGCACTTTTAGGGTGTTCAGATGTCATACAATGGAAAAGGATCAGGGTCTCAAATAAAAGAGCTGATGATTGAATTCTAAGACCTGACCTGTCTCAGGACAGGACACATTACTTCTTCTTTATATGTCTTTATATTTACTGTGCACTCTGCATGTTCTTCCTGTAAAACAGATTTGATGAAAAAAAAAACCCATAAAGTGTGAACCCAAAGCCTCTCTTTCTAGGTTGCGCAGCCCACCTCATACAAATAAACACCACATATATTTATTTATCTCTTTGGACCTGCTACTCCATCTGCTTCCAGGAGGACCGGAGGCAGGCTCTGCTTTACACGTGCTGTGATCTGGGACAGTTGGAAGTGAAACCAGAGCAGAGGCTGCTCCATGGGGGTATAGCAAGCAGCTGTTTCCACATCTCTGCAAATAGCTAATGAGTTGTGTTGGGCTCTGACTTGGCTGTGAAGTTTCTGGAAGGCACACACACACACAAAAAAACATTCAGGCCTCATAGGGAGTGTCATGCATTTGACAGCTCAGATGACTACACAGGTGAAGTGCCACTCTGTGGGCTCTCCTCTTCTGCTTTGCCAGAGCCATCTCCCCTTGATCCAGAGGCTTAGAAAAAGCAGACTGACTCCTAGGATAGATGTGCAGCAAGACCTATAGCAGAGGCCGACTCCCCACCAGTGCGGACACTGGTCTGTTCAGAGAGTCTGTTCAGTTGATAGCTGAGAAGACTTTAAGACAAGGCTCGATCCAGGAATTTTTATTCAATGCATTTATGGAATTCTATATCTTTAGCAACTGCATTTCAAAATACAGAAATACAGAGATGAAAAAGACAGAGGATCGGATGTCCATATTTAATGAGAAGTTTATGATTTTTTGATTTTTATAAATAAATGAAAGAATTCACCTATTTCGGGAAAATTTCAGCTCCCTCCTTATAGTTTTCTAAGAAGACGGTCAATCAATTAACCTTTTCTGTAATGTTTAACTGGCTTTTGTCTGTGAGATCTGGGCAGGACACCTGTTTAACTGGCTTTTGTCTGTGAGATCTGGGCAGGACACTCTGGTTTCTATACAGAATCGAGGCCCAGAGGGGCTGAGTGTTAGCACCAATTGGCAGAACCACCTCCAGGCTCAGGGGACCCAGCCCAGCCCCCTTCAAGCTGTATACCTCCCCATGGGGGAGTATTCTTGTGGGCCAGGAAGGCTGTATTCCTGAAATTTGGGACTCTCCCCTCTTTCTGTTTCATGTTCCAAGGACCTGGAACTCCAGAATCCTCTGCTCAGCCAGTCATCAGTGGCTTCCAGGATTCACCGAAACCTTTTCCCAGCAGCCATATTGGCCTCAGGTGTGTCTGCCCAAGGGCTGAGGGTTGGGCATAGGGTTAACCACACACTTGAGGCCTCCCCTGTACAGCATGGGATAGAGTGAGATGTGGAAGGAGTAGAGCCGTAGGCGGCTGACCAGCGCCTCTATTACAAGTCTTACTCTTGGTTCTGAAAACACAGGAATGGCCGAGCGAATGGAGATTCGGGGAGACAGTGCCAGAACTCAGGTAGAGCTAAGATAGAGCTCAAGACTTGGTAAGATTCCTTTTTCCAAGGAAGGAGTTAACCCACCACTGTACCCTATTTCTGGTTGTTTACAGGGAGATTTGATCGTGAAAGACCAATGAGAGTGCTCAGGAGTCTGATTCTCCTTGTCTATCTAAATTACCATCTCAGGAGGTAAAGCAAAACAATTTACCTTGAGGCTTTCATCAAAGAAATCCATAGACAGGCCAGGAACCACATGCTACCAAGATAGCGAGTCCTAAAGTAGGAAAATAAACTAAGAAGCCAAACTCAAACTAGTGTTTTGTTTCATAATAAGCTCCTGCTTAATATGGGCAAAAAAGTTTGAGGATAGAATACCATGATAAATACAAATATTTTAGTTAACCAAATATTAAATTAGGATTACTTGTCCTCACAGAATCAAATGAGAAAATACTAAAATTATACTAAATGTAATCATATCCCATCTTCTTTATCACTAGCTTTGGTCAGTTGCACACATTGCCTTTATATTTCTAAGTGGGCACTATCTACTTAGCTTCTTTCTCAGAAGGCAAGTTAAGAAATGAAAGTTGGACACAATTTCCACAGTGGACCCCTTTTGTTTTAAACCAAGAAAGACATACAAAACATTTCACTAGGAAGAGTTGGGAATGTCCTTGCAGTCAGAATCTTCAGCCTAGAGCACATGACTTCACTGCAGTGATGTTACCTGAATATCACATTGGAATCTTTCGACTATAGTGTCATTGCAAAGTGCATGGCTTACCAAGAGTTCCCCTTCAATATCCATTCCTCTCTACTGTCCCTTCAGTAGTGGAGACAACTATAGTTGAATACTCAGTCCAAAAGATTATTTTGTTACTAGAAGCTCTTAACCCTGAAGGTTGACCAGGTATTTGTTGTCTTTTACCATCTTCCCCATCATTTCAATTGACTCCATTCTCACTAACCAGTGACTCACTCAGGCATTTTTTTTCCCTTGGCCATTTGAAATAATTCTCCAGAAATGCCCTACAATTAGGATATAGGATTGATTTAGCAACGAGTAAAGTATGTGTGTGATGGGGGTAGATTGTGAATTGATGGGTTTTAGCTGTCATGTTACTTAAAGTCTATTTAATTCTAAGGGTAACACTAATTATTAAGAAGTTTAAGTGGAAAAGTGACATGATCAGGTGTTTGAAAGGATGGAGTTAGGCTGGGAGGAAAGATTTTGGAGACTGGGAGAATAACTAATGCATAGTAAAACTTGAGCTTTAGGTTGTAGCTTCTTCCAATTCCAATACTTATCAACTAATAAGCCATTGTGTTGTTATTAATATTTCCTCTGATACTTGGCCTCTAATTAGAAGAAAAGTGTTGTAGCCTGGCATTTCTGAGAAATAGGAACAGAAAACTCCTTTTAACATCCAAGGTTAAGACAGGATGAAAGAGCAAATTGGGGCAGTGGCTGTAGGAATGATGAAGAAGAGATGGACTTTGAGAACTGTGTCACCAGGACAGGTAAGGGTTGTTGCAGGTATCCAACTATGACCTCATGAATTGTACTGTCCATGATTGATTTAGAAGTACAGAGAATAAGGAAGGAAATATAGAGTTTTTCAGATAGTAAAAGAGCAAATGGTGAATTTTAGTTTGGATAAATTGAAATGGTGACTGGAAAACACTTAGGTGTAGATATTCAGAGTTTAGACACACACACACACACACACACACACACACACACGGATCTAGAGAACACTGTTTTTTTAGGACTCATCAAAATATAGGTTGTAGTTGCTATGTTATTTTTTTTAGCTGACCCAAGAAAATGTGCTCAGTTCATTCACTCACTGGGGTGTTTACCTACTAATTCATTCATCAAATGCACATAGAGTATCTACTTTGTATCAGGCTCAGTGATACCGAGCAATGGTGGACAGAAAGAAATTGACCTTAACAATCTACCATCCAAGGTAAAGGATCAAAATTTTTCAGGATGCCCTAGACTTTCAATTCTGAGCATTGAGGAACCCAGACTTGCTTAAGGGCTGAATACCAGGATGCTGAGCAAGGAGTGAGGTAGACCTGGTCTGTGGTTGTGGGTCATGACAGAAGGACGAGGGTGAACCATCTGGGCTGCAAAAGTGTCTGAGCATGGAGCGAAGTGCAGGCTGAGACTAAAGTGTGAATAATAAAGGACAAGAAAGTTGGGATGTGCAGACACAGATGGCAGAGGTGGAGAGCTTTCCTGAAGTTATTCCAGGGGATGAGGCAAGAATGTTCTGTAGGGCTCTTGGCTTGTGAATGTTAAAGGAATTGCCAACAACATTCAAGTTTTTGGCACAGAAATGCGCTATTGTTTTAGCTTTAGAATCTAGCATTGTGCCTTGCTCATAGAACGTGCTTAGTAGATATTTTTAGAATGGAAAGGACAAGAAATCATAAAAAGAAAGGAAAGAAGGAGACAATGAAAAAACTTAAACTGTCATCCTGGAACAATGAAAAAACTTAAACTGTCATCCTGGATGGTAGGTTTAGAAGGTGGAGAAGAAACCTTAGAATCTTTACTGATGCTATCCTGAGTCACGGATATCATTGGGAGGGGAGACTATGAGTAATCTGAGTTTAGAGATGGTGAACTAATAAAATTATTGCTCTGATGATTTTAGGAGAACTGGTAATTAGTACTTAGTGATACCAAGATGTGCAACATCACAGAGTGATGCAGAATGTCCTGTGCTTTGTATATGTTCTAAATTTCAGAATCTCCCCTATGGATGGCCATCTCTCTTGAGAGTGAAGGGAATGAGCTTTTTAGCCGAGGATCCCAGCTCTTCCACGGTCCCTGAGTTCATACACTGTGTCTGCTTCTACCTTCACAAGGGGAGCTGCACAGAGTGGCAGAGGGTTATAGGCAGTGCCTTGCAGCTGCCCGTATGAACACCAAACACCAGTAGTGGCTTCTTAAAAGAACAGTAATATATATGCTTCTGCTTAAAAGTTAACTGCCAGGCTTCCTGGCAGGGCTCTCGGGAGCCTGTGATTTACACAATTTAATGACTTCATGTCATCTAATACCTGTAAGTATACAGACAAGCAGAGGAGAGCATTACTGTGCCCCAGATAAAGGGAGTACCATGAGTCTGTGAAGGTACTGTCTCTCCTTTCCAGAAGAGAATTCTTTGTGCTTTATTTACTCAGCCTCCATTTCCTTGATATTGAAGTTGCCAGGGTTCCTAGATACACATAATTAAAAATCATATTTTAGGGGCTGGGGATTTAGCTCAGTGTCATAAGCGCCTTCCTTGCAAGCGCGCGGTCGTGAGTTCGATTCCTGGTACCGATAAAAAAAATTCATATTTTATAATTAAACAAATAAAGAGCATGCCATCTTCTACAGAAGGTTTCTTCCTTTGTATACATTATGACAGAGTTAGCTAGTCATAAAGTAAACTTGAAAACAGTTGTATTTCTATAGTTCTCATAAAATTTTCACTCCTTTTCCCCTTCAGTGAACAAACATTATTCACCAAGAACAATGACATCCTGAATGCAAACTGTCTCTGTGGCTTTCAAACACTAATTTGTGAGATCCTGATTTCCTCTTTATCTTCACATCTTCTTATTTCAAATGCAAAAACTCTTTAAATAATTTAAATGATCAGATACACGTACACCTTACCCAGAACTGTGAGGATTCTGACTTTGAAAGTAATTGAGTATTTCCAGATTAGGATGACAGATCTCAGTTTGCTGAAATTTTACTATCCGACCTCCTTTTTATGTAGTTGTAGTGCTAACCATAATATTAGCACATCAACAACAGTGCTGGGAAACCGAAGTCCTGGCATATTTCTAATGAGTTGCTACACCAAATAATTAAAATAAGCAACTAGAAGTGGAAAGAAGAAAGCATATAAATGTGAACATCTTCAAATTACACAAAAGAAAGTTAAATGAACATGGTTGAATTCTTTACATTGACTTCAAAGAAATCACAGCCTATCACGACAGAAAATAAAATAGAAAAGAAGCATAAATAGAAACAGGCAGTAACCTAGAAATTATAATAATTATTATTAATTATAATAATGCTCAAACTAAAGACAAAGATTCAGATTTTGTGAAGAAAAATTAAATTGCATGTTCATTGTAAATCATAAAATAATACAAAAATGAGGTTTAGGGATATAGCTTAGTAGTAAGGTACATGTCTGGTATCCTCAAGACCCTAGACAATCTCTAATGCTACAAAATAATAATAATAATAATAAAGTGAGAGAAGAACTTAAAACAAATGTTTTAAGTGGTAGTTTCATCAAAGAAGACTATGGATGTCATGAACACTGATATGTCTAAAATATATTACATAAAAACATTTGTTAGAAGCCAGAAATAGTGGTACACTTCTGTAATCCTAGCATTCTGAAGACTGAGGCGGGAAAATCGCAAGTTAACTGGGTTAACTTAGTGATTTAAGAAGTTTCTATTTCTTTAAACAAAAAACAAACAAACCGAAAAAAAAAAAAAAAGACTGGCAATGTAATTCAGTTGGAAGGCCTTGAGTTCAATTCCTAGTACCAAAAACAACAAAAAGCAACCTGTTATGCACTGATAGAAAAACAATTCTAGTGAAATTTTTGTAATACTGTTTCTCTGATGAATTAAATATATTTATATATGCACACATACATGCATAAAATTGTGTGATCAGCATACATGTATGTAGCATTTAAGTGACAATACACAGGGATAGATGTAAAGTACACTTATGTGTTTACTTTATATACATATTTACGTTAAATATTTCTATGTTGATATGTATAAATATAATATGTAATTTACTAGAAAAATGCATTTTTCCAGATAACCATGAAATATTTACAATACAGTACTTTGCCATATACAAAACTGTAAAGGATCTTTGAACTGTTTCAAAAAGTAAAAATTGTGCAATTACAAGTTTTTTTTCAAAATAAAAGAAATGGATGGCTATAAACAACAATAAATTTAAATAAACTTTTATGAAAGTGCACAAAAACTAAGAATAAAAATGAGAGATTAGGCTTTGATAGAGCAAATTGACACATTTTAAAATAAAAGATGAATAAATCCTAGACAAGAAAGTAACGAATACTAAGATGAAAAATCCAACCATACATGCAAAATAATTAAAAATTGAGAAGTAAAAATGAAGGACAAGAAAGATAAAATATACAAAAATAAGCATAAATAGGAAATGGAATTGCTTTGTTAATGTGAATGAATACAAGCAAGAAGCTTTATGAAAGCGATGAACAGAGGGCCAATTCTTCAGCGGTAGGGAAGGAATGAAAGTTAATTAGGAAACTCAAGAGCCTTGAAGTGGACAGAGGGTGACAAAACTGTAGATGATAGAAATGGTAGAAAGGAGGGCTCATGGGAGATGATGCTCAAACCCAAGTGCAGACTTTCTTCAGTGCCAACTGAGCAAACACGGATTCC
This sequence comes from Hydrochoerus hydrochaeris, assembly GCA_004027455.1. Lineage (NCBI taxonomy): Eukaryota > Metazoa > Chordata > Mammalia > Rodentia > Hydrochaeridae > Hydrochoerus > Hydrochoerus hydrochaeris. Next base: position 44,083 of record PVLA01002703.1, read on the forward strand.
TCTTTCAGCCACAAACCAGTAGAAATGCTGAACAAAAACAACAACAGAGCAAAAATAACTTTGCAAACTATAGCTGAGCTCGAAAGTCAGGAAAGTAAATCTCCAGGTGTTAAGGCAAAGGAAACACAGGCAGATGCTGTGGAGACTGGTGTTCCAGACTGGGTTAACTTCCTGGACAATGAAATCTATCTGTGGGACACATTATGGGAAGCAAATGTAGCAGGAAGAGGCAAAGGGAGGTTGTGAACTAGGATACTGCATTCCCAAGTTCAATAGGACTATCAGGCACTTTGGAGTTGAAATGATCCCTCAGAGGAGCTGCTAGTCAAAAGACATGGCTTCTGCCTCCACAGAAGCATCGGGATGTGTGGCCTGGCCCTGAGAAATGTCACTTTTCTCTGGGTGAGGACAGATCTACAAGGAACTAAGCAGAAGCTGTCAGACAGTAGCCTAACGTCCCAGCATCCTTGAATGGGTGTCCCAGACCAGGACCAGGTGGGATGGTTCTAGCGGTATCCACATAACCTTGGCTGAATCGATTTCTTTTAACAAATCATTTAAGTGCATCTATATAATTTTTAAAATTTGCATTTTTTTCTTTCCAGGTATTTGTAGTCCACTGTGTTCTGTCCAAAAAGTATCCAAAAACACATAGCTACTACTTATGTACAAAATGAAAAATTGAGAATTGCCAAAACCATGAGAATGGTAAAATTAGATTAAGTTGCTAAAATTATGTTTTCATAGAATGGTTAATAAGATGTTAATGTATGCATTACCAATGCATAGATTAGAATATTCCAATTTCTGAAAAGATTTATTACGTTAAATTTTACACTACTTAATACATTAAATATAGAAGGAAATAGATCAAAATAATATTAATGTGTGACTCTGTAATGCATGGATTTTATGTTTTTTGTATTTGCCAGATTATCTAAGATCATATGTTAGTTTGACTAAAAAGAAAAACTGAAATGTATCATGTACAGGTACAAATTTCCTATGATGAATGTGATCACTATGTGTATCTAAATTGTATCAATAAACTTAATTTAAAAAATTAGCATTGTTTATTAAAAAAATGGAGTTCATTTATTTTAGTACTCCATTAATTGAACACTTTTATATGACATGAAAAATAGCCTGTGAAAATAAAACAGTATTATATTGACAGTAGATTTTTAATACAGTCAACATTTTTCAATCATATTTTCAATACTACAAGTTATTCTCTGTTGGTGACTTTTTGACTTTCCATGGTTCAGTTATTCATGGGCAACTGTGGTCAAAATATTAAATGGAAAATTCTAGAAATAGACAATTCTTCAAATATGTATATTGCACCCTGTTCTAAATAGCATGCTGAAATCTGGTACTATCCTGCTCCATCTTGGCCCAAATACAAACTACCCTTTTGTTCAGCTTATCCACACTGCAGACACAACTGCCCGTTACTCACTTAGAGATCATTTTTGTTATCAGATCTACTGTTGGGTTATCACAGTGCTGTGTTTAAGTAACCCTTGTTTTATTTGATAATATCCTCAAAGTATGTGCATGAGTAGTGATGCTTGCAATTTGGATATGCCAAACAGAAGCTGTAAAATGCTTCTTTTAAGTGAAAATATGAAAGCTCTTGGCTTACTAAGGAAAGAAAAGCTCATGATGAGGTCACTAACATCTACAGTAAGAATGAAATATTGTTTTCGGTATTATTCATGGTTTCAGGAATCTTCCTGGAAGACAGATACAGCTCCCAGGTTAAGAGGGTACTAATATATTTTCAAAGTGAACAGGGGAAAGCAGTAAACCTTAGGGTTCCTAAGTTTCTACATTCCTAGGATCCTTAGTATTTGTTTCTTCTATGTAAAGTTCTTCTGGGTAGGCAAGTCTTGAAACTGCTTCACTGTGTGCATGTGTTTCTGTGTGTGGTTGTGTGCATGCCCTTTGTTCATGTGTATTTAATTGCTCATGTCTTTTGGATACTTTCCTATGTCTAATTATTCTAAATGAAGCTCCCTTTCCATATGAACCCCACTAGATTAAGAAACGTGGTCAATAACATTTTTCTGCTGCTCAAAATCGCACTCATAAGTGAGGAAGCAATTTCCAATCCCTGCAGAACAACATCAACAACAAAAAGAGAATATTGCAAATTACATCATTCAATGGATTTTTGAATGAATAAGCTTTTTCTCTATTAGAATTTATTTGCCTATATTATAAAGGGGAGAATCACACACTGAACCACAAACACTGAATTAGCGGAGAAGCCCATGTTAGTGTTCCTACTGCTTGCATTTTTGCTACTTCCCTGCTCTTTTCTCCTCTCCTCACTTCTTCGCTTTTCTCTTTCTCCATTTTAGATGGGATTTCAGGTTCCTTGGTTCCAATCCCTATTTGTCTCCTACCCGTCTTCCTCAAATCTTTACCTTATCCTCTCATCTCTAGGTGTCTTTTCTACATCTCACAACAGATTTCAAGGTGTGGAGGAGGGAAGTGATGGAGAGAAGCACAGAGAACCTTGGTTTTAGAAGCTTCTGTATTTGAGAGCTTGTGAAATTCTCCCTGCCTCACAGGCTCCATATTGTTTCAATCTATAGTTTCTTTGTCTTTTAAAGTTTCACATCCAAAAGAAAGGGAAGGAAAGTGCTCTAATGATACAAACGCATGTATGTTTAAGTGTGTAAGATAGATAACCACATTACTAAGTTTTTTTGGATCATTGAACAGAACAGTTTGCACTCTCATTGTTTGATTGTCCACTTTCTATGCTTTAATTTTGGGACTTGAACAACTATTTCTAAGATGACAGTATATAATTTATCAACTAGTGATCTCTTAGCATTAATTTCTTTTGAAATTCTGTATTACTTCTACCCTTTTTTGTTTTACTTTTATCTAAATTAAAAAAAGTTTCACATCCAATAACCACATTTGTATCCAAAGCACATGGATCCTCAGAGTCTGGCTTTGCTGATCCTACAGATTCAATTTCCATAAATCCCTTAAAAGTGTTTAACTAACTTTCTCATTTTCAAAAATGTCTCTGACAAAAACACAGGGGAAACGATTGTTCTTGACATCACAACAGTTTAATATGTTCATTAAATTGTGCTTCACATCAATGGAAATCCTCAGTTCTATAAACTATCATTTTTTAAATCGCAATAAAGTTTGATAATGTCACAATACAATCTCCTAGTAACCAAGTTCATACATATTATTGCACAAGAACAAAAAGAAATACCACTTAGGAGAAATAATTTACTACCTATTGAATAGCTAACTTTACATCTAAAGTGGGGAATCAGATAATGATCCAGATTTTTCTAACATTAATACATTTAAAAAAAAATAATGCAAGCAAAATCCAGAAAGTGCTTCTAGAAAATACACAGAAGAAAAAGTAAAAAAGATCACATGGCTAAAACAAAAACATGGCAAAGAGATGAGAGACAAACATGACACTGACGAAATCACACAAAGCCTTGCCCTTCAGAGCACTGTTTTTTATTTCAGCACTGACATTGGGCCCTTTGATGACTTGCCCCCTACGCGGCAGGACACGGAACTCACAGAGGTTCCACTTGATGTGCTGAAGGATGACAGGCAATCTTTTCCATAGACAATTGGGAACACAAGCTCAAGATACATTCCTGTGTCCGTGTTCTCAGATGAGCATTCAGTCAGGTTTCCCAGAGTCCTTGACTGGAAGTTCAGAGACTTCTATGTTACACATGTTGCTGGTGTTTGAAGCTGGGCCAGTCTTCTGGAAATCTCAGCACTTCTGCAAGGTCGATTCCTTCTGGCCACGAGCGGTGCAGAGGGTCAATATGCAGCCTATTTACAAAGCCACAAAACACACAGCTCTCAGATTCCCCCCATGTCACTTGCCCAGAAGAAGGGCTAGTTTATGGCATTAGCTCAGTTGTGTCCTGGTAGATGTGCTGAGAGAAGAGCTGGCATTGATGGGGGACACAAGAGGAGGAAAGTCACAAGCGCCTTGGAGAAAGAACCATCGTCTGCTCCACAGGTGCCACAAGATGTCCTTGCGTTTTCAGATTCAGCCAGCCCTGATATCCAGCCCGGAGGCTTTCAGTTGGACTTTTGATAACCAAGGGAGGCAGAATAAGAATGTGAAAAGAAAACCTTAGAGTCACAGCTGTGATCAGATCAGATAGTTCTTATAGTCCAACCCAGCTTTCTCTTTGATTCAGTCCTCCAACTCAATCAGCCTTCAATCCCCGAAGCCATCCCAGCCCTGTGATCTTGTGTGAAGAGATTCATTCCTTTTTCTGTTCTTTTAAATGGCTAAAAGAATCCCAGTCCACATTTTTCTAGCCTGCCCTTGATCTTGTGGACAGAAACTTTATCTTAGTCATTTTTCTATATTTAAACATTGCTTGGCATGTATTTTATTCATCCTCTTTCAATCTTTGAAAGACCTACCTCCCTTTCAGGAGCCCCATTTTCTTCTTTTGGATCCCCTACTCTCTCTACCCCTGCCTTAGCAGGATGCCATTATACATGCCCTTCTTCTTGGCAGAGGTCAAGACTGGGAAAAAAATGAGATAAGCTCTCTGTGTGAGGATATTAGCTTATGACAGCCTAAAGCACTTTTTCTCTCCAGCAAATGTGCAAAGGAACTCATTTAATGCCAAATAAAAGCTCTAAGAGCTAAAGCAATAAGTTGTTGGTAAGATACTGGGGAAGAAGTAGAGAAAAGGAAATATTTGATGAGCAGAGGTTCTATTGATCACCCCTTAAACTTCTCCAACAGCCAACTACTGATTGTAAAGATTCCTAATACTAAGTTTCCCTAAAGACACCGTGCATAATCCCTCAGCTTTCCTTCTGCATACTTTTTGGTTAAATTGGGAAGACATCCTGTTAAAGGTTTGAGTGCCTCCCTGAGTTTGAGTGCTCTTCCACCTCCCTTAAAGCACTGCCCACCTGTTGGGTATTTCTCTTGTAGTAAGAGGTCCCCTGGCTGGACGCAGAACTGACGGTCAACTCAGTGATCTCATTGGCCTTTTCTAGGTCACTGCAGTTCTACAAAATGGTGAGGGAAGATATAAATCAATAAAGATTTATATTTCAGCTTTTTGCATCTCCCAATCCCACTTCTATGTGGATCAGCATAAAGTAGTAGGAAAGGCTATGAAATAAAAAGGTAGGATTCTGAGCAGCTTTCTTGTTAATAAATTAGAGTCTTTGAGAAATCTTTAACATCTCTGACTCTCCATCCCACACTAGCACATGAGATAATGAATAGAGGTCTCATTTAGCACATGAGAATGAAATGAAGGTCAGATGAGATACTAGATGTAAAAATGTTTTGAAAAACATTATATGCTACACAAAGGGATGAATATTAGTCATATCTTTCATAAAACATATGATGAAATAAATGACATTGAATACTGCTTAGTATATTTTCCACTTCCCTTTTGTATCAGATACTAACAGTTTTTATCTGTATTAATTTTCACATTTTTGAAAATACTAGAACTCCCACACTTATCAAGGCACCTGGAAACCTGTAAGAAAGACATCTTCTAGCCTTCTCTGCACTTAGATGTGTTTAAGGTCCTGGTTCCATGACATGAGATATGACTTTGAGAAGTATGTGTAACTTCCCTCTGCTTCTTCTCCACTTTCTCAAATGCCAATGGCAGGAGTTGTAGCAGCCACTTTGGTGCATGAGATGGAAACTGTACATTAGAATGAAAGAAAAATAAGAGCAATTCTGAGCTTCTGGCAATTCACACACCAGATCTATCAGGCCAGTCTGTCCAAGTGAGAAAGAAGTGGTTACCACCACTTCAAGTATCTGTTAAGAGAGCCAAATAGAAATCCTAGCCCATGCACTTAATATTTATGTTTTAATGATCTGTTCTCACCTTCTTGCTACGCTTATATGATAGGCTTTTTCCCCAATATTAATATTATAACCACTCAGATTTTTGAAAACGTTACTTTAGAGGTTACTTTAGAGGTTTAATAAAATAATTATTCATATTTCAAACCTTTGACCAAACTATTCATGACACAATTACCACCTTAGAGAAGAAGAAACACCTCTGCATATTTTTATTAACGTACATTATTTCCTTAACTTTTGTCTAACATTGATTGTTAAGATTATGAACTACTTCTCCAGTTACCAACAGTAGGCTGACAAAAATTAGCAGAAGACAACATAGTATTAATAAAATTTAAACATAAAAGCATGCACACACATGCATGTACACACACACACACCACATCCCAGTTTGGTTCTTGGTGCTTACATTGGCATGTGCAGCTGGGGATAGCCCAAAGTGGACAGAATGTGAAACTCATTGGGGACTGATTGATTGATTGATTTTTCTCTCTTCTTGGTCTTTGGGCTCTAATACACTTGGAGCTGATTTGGTTTGGTAACTGGGGGCTGCAGCCTTAGGTCCAGATCTCTCCTAGCATCCTTTCTCTGAGCTTTGCTCAGCATGCAGGGGTGCAGTGAATCTCTGGAGACCACACTTGTCCCTATTCCTCCATTTCTACCAACATAGGACCCAGCAATATGACAAGTGTGCTACTTCAGAGAGAAATGGTGTGAGGGGAAAGCACACGTTGGGCTCTTTAATTTGCTCAGCATTGGCCTCCAGCCAACATGAGGAAGTGGTGTCTCGTTTGCAAATCCTGCTATCTGCTCTCAAGTGGAGCGTCATACATCAAGCCTTCTGCTGCAAGGTGGTAGAAAGTCTTTTGACATAAATCCCAAGGTGTCTAAGGAACAGTAGGGAGTTAGTAGGGGCTGCCTCTAGGTCTCAGCTATGCATGAATCCCCTGCCAAAAAGTGAAAGTGAATTTAGAAGAAATAATCTGAATACTTTCTAGCTTGTTTTGATTTTCCACATGACAAAACACTGGGTTGTTATTGTGTGTGTGTGTGTGTGTGTGTGTGTGTGTGCCCACGCATGTCCAGGTGCAGTGCAGTGGTAAGCAGAAAGATAATTTTTAGCCTTTCTATTCTAACCAGAACAGAACATTAGATCATAACAAGGAAATATGAAGATGGAGAGAGAGCTGCTCATTAATTCCGGCAGCAATGTTCCTTCACTTCCTGCCTTAGGAAGAAATCACTGCAGAGGGAGACCAAGGCTTTTTGTGAGCCCTGATCACTACCAACTAACCAGTGATATCTTCTTGGCCCTTTGAACTCACTCATCCTTATACATGGGTGCAAAAGTACAACTACCTAAGAAGTAATCAAATGCAGCTGATTGAGGAGTCAGTGATGCGGGGGGGACCCATCCAAAGGCCACAGAGCTCTGGGTCACTTCCAGCTTGGTGCTATCTTGCTGCTAGCTTGTGCTACCTACATGGGCCAGAGACAAATACTCAGGAGGAATGGTGAGGAATGCTGATTTCTTGCATGAATGGTGAGGACCAATAGGCAGCATGAGCCCATATCCCACAACACAGACGAGTGGCAGCGCACTGCAGTCAGCGAGGCCTGCTTCACAGTCCAGGAGGAAGTTACTCATTACGTGTGGGCTTCACTTTTCCCATCTATGAAATTGAGACTAACAAGAGTTGCCTTGGTTGTAGGTATGAGAAGGGCCTCGTTTGGCTCATGACAGAAGAAGACCCCCCCAAGAACGCCTTCCCTTTTACCACAGGTATAGCCAAGGGCAGTGAGTGCTCCCACAGTCACATCTCCAGATCTGTACTAGATGCGCACACTGAGCTCCACTCTGCGCAGGTAGCGCTCCTTGAATGCTTGTGGGTTGATTAACTCTCAACCCCAGAGAGAGGATTCTGGAGGCTGAGAAGTGGCTTATACAAAGCTGGCTGAAACATCAAACATGTTGGACATCAATGAAATAGGATTTTCAATCTGACTTAGGGTTTTTACTCATTTTGCCTTCAGCTCCTTGAAGGAATTGATCATATCAATGCGTTGTGAAACTTTCTACCCACTCTGATCCTTCTGCTTGATGTGAGCTAAAAGCTTTCAATTCCCTTCTCCCTACCTCACCTGTTACTATTCAGACTTTTTATTATGGTAGTTTAGTATGGGGAAAGGCAGAACTAAGGAGCACTTGGTAACATACCACATTTTTTTGGGGTCCAGTTTAATATACTCTACCCCAATTTGCTGTCTGTAGCTTCAGCATGGACAGGTAAGGATCATGTGGGAGGAAAGAAATTATCAGACTACAGACATTTACATCATTGAGATGCTGCTCTGTTTGAACCCCTGGGGCACCTGTCTCATGAATGGCCCCATGTGTCCTGGCCCCAAAAAGATAGTTATTATTCATTTAGTAACCTTGACTGTATTTTGTATACTTGCTGTGAGGCTCCTATTTTTTAGGCCAAGTTCTATCTAAGCATAATTTCTTTTGTGACGGTGGAATTTCAAACCCGGCAGTACCACGTGACAGAAGATGACTGCTCCAAACAAGTTATTATGAAATGCCATTTTACAAGGAAGAGTCTGTAGCTGTTTTGGAAATGTTAAACATACAGTATTTCTCCTGATTTTTTTTCCCACTCTTAGTTCGTCATTCTTTCCTCACACTGACAATTAAAATGGTGAGATGTGATCTGCTTACACATTAGTAAATGAGCTCTCCCAAATGCCCCACCAGTGTTCATTTCTCAGGGACCACAATCCCTCCTCTTCCGTGTCAGCCCCTGTTCTCTAATGATGAGGAGGGGGCAAGGCTGAGAGCTCTGCTGCCATGGCTTTGTAGGATGGGGATCTCCAGAGATGGTCAGTAGCAGAGTGATTGTGTTTAAAATCAACTGCAACAACAAAGCACATTACTTATGGTTTAAACCGTATTCAAATAGAGTTCAAAGTTCAAAAATGAGGACCAACAGTCAGAAAGGGTTGGCGCTAAACCTTATCTAAGGGTAGAAGGGTCGTCCTTTCTCTCTCTTTAAACAGACCAGCATTTCCATAAGAGTATGAAACAGAACAGTTGCAGCAGAACGTCCAAGCCAATCGCGCGGCTTTTCATGTGTGGCCTGTGGCCCCTTGGGCTCCAGTCACCCACATGCTCATCGGGAGTGAGATTGCTTTTTGCTGCTTTTTGTCCTTGACCTAAAGTGGTCTATACGGGATGCATTCCTACCCTACTTGCTATCACTGATGGGAAAATGTCAAGGAGATGAGCAAGGTGGATACTGTCCAACAGGCTAAAAACGGATAGAGAGAGGAAACAGATGTCCACATCAAGCCGCACCCAGAGAGAGGTCCTCAGAATGGCCCAGCTTCTCCAAGGAAACGCAACAGGAGGTCAGCGCCCCTGCTCATCTCCCCCTCCGGAACGAGGAGCAGGCAGGGGGTCACCATCTCACCACCTGGCTGTTGTAGTCCTCGGTGACAGTCCCCTCCGAGGCTCCGTCTTCTTTGGGCCACCGGTGGGCCCTGTGCTCCCGCTGCAGCCTCCGCTCCTCCCGCCGCTTCTGGCGGTCCCGCTGGTGTCCCAGCTGCTTGGTGTGGTGGTAGCGCTGCTGGAAGAGATCTTTCGCATAGTCGTAAAGCTGCATGTCCAGGAAATTCAGCTCCTCGATGCGCCGGCGGGCGCCCTCATTGATCTCCACATTGGAAGCCCGCGTGATATTGAATTGTGTGAAGGGGGAGATGAACTTGAGGTTGAATGTCCTCTCAAAGAGAAACTGTGTCTTCCTCTGGAACTCGGTGAGCCCAAAGAAGGCCATGTTCTTTAGGTTGTTCTTTGCACTCTGCAACAGGATGATGTTTCTCTCACTCTCGTTCATGAAAGTCAAGTTGTAGCAGCCCACCAGGCTGAGGTCAGCCAGCATGCGCACCTGGCGGTTGTTAGCCAGGTTGTAGCTGCAGTCCATGAATTCCCGCAAGCTCACCCCAGACCAGTCATCCCCAGGGTAGCAGGTGGGCAGCTCATCAGGAGTGGGGCTTCTTCCATCACACATATGGAGAGAGGTTTTCCACGTGGCCCCTCGCTGGACGTGTTTCCACTCGCTCAGGTACCTTGACACTGGGTCCCGCAACATTGTGATATAATAGAAATTCCTGGAAGAAATAGAGGAAGAGCAGTTGATAACTCAAACACTGAAATTCTGAACCTTTGTGATTTCTACATCAGTGCTGAGTTAATGTTTCTTCTGTCAAATGCTCAAGGTAGATCATTTGCCTGGATTTGCACCTATCAGTGTATGTGCACTTATTTCTATTAAGACATCAAAGTCAGTTTTCAATTATAAACTTACCAGCCTTTTTCTCCCCATTCAAGTGTGAAGAGGGATAGCTATAGAAGGATTGGATCATTCGTTCATTTAGTAATTGTTCATTGGCAAATTACGAATGCTGATGTCTGACATTTAGAGACAAAACCATGCATTTTAAGATTTATTATCCATTTGCCACTTTATTTGATCCTTATAACAAGTTTTGCAATAGACTGGGTTCTATCAAGGGGAAAAAATGCAAGCAAATGAAGTGACTTACTGAAGGTCATAGGACTAAAAAACGCTGAAGCCCAATTGTCCATCTTCTTTCTTTACTTTGTTACTCTGACTATGAGGTTGGTGGGGTAAGGGAAGGATCGGCAATCCACCCAACCTTGTCACTAGAAGTGTTGGAGTAAAGCCCGGAGGTCCATTTGTCACAAAGGCCATAGAAGGGACTTCACAGAGGAGCATGCTGAGACTTAGGCCTCCAAGTTGTCTTTCTACTCTAAGATCCCACTTGGGCCTTTTCCCTTCCACAAACACCAGTCTGCTCCCAGTTCATCTGAGTCTAGTCCTTGGTTCACTGAGATTCACCTGCTCCAGAAATATAGGATCCCTCCCATGAACTTAGAGATACCTTGGAGAGACAAAAGTGGTCCTAAAATACTTTGAAAATAACAGCAGGTCTTCCCTGACCCCTCTACAAGTGACTCAGTGCTGTAGAGTACTGGAACCATGGCTGGTGCTGGGTGAGCCTGACCGCTGTCCAATGGGCCCAGCATGGCCTACCATTGGAGGCCCTCTGTGGCCTCCATGCTTGGCCAAGACAAAACCAAGCCACTTTTGCTTAATATCTGCTCTTTGAAGAAAGTTGGCACTAATATAAATATGGACACAAATTGACAACTAGGCCAAGACTCTGTTGAGGAATGACTTTTGCCTTTTTCCACATCATGCTCCTGTTTGTCAAATATTTCTGTTATTAAGCAGTTGTAGGTATTGCTTGCTGGGATCATCCCTATGTGTTGTCAAGCAGATATTTGCACTTGTAGATAAGTGGTGGTATGTCTGACTCTATAATTAAATCAAACAGTCTGAAGCCTTCTTGAAAAACTGAAAAACACAAAATCAGAGGGGCTGGGAAGTCACTCTGCTTCAGTCTCACGGCACGCATCTCACTTGGTGCTGGAGACAGAGGCCATCACATCAGGTTAAACTTCAAGCTGAAGAGAGCTTCTGTGTGTCCCATCACCTAAATCACCTAAGGTAAGAATATGTAATCATTGCTTTAAAAGTAAGGATGAAAAGAGAAGAGGAAAGAAAACTATGTCTCCCTCTGGTGCGTTCAATAACCAAGTATGGGTGGAGACAACAGGAAGCTCAGTGGAGAAACTAAATGAAAGGAAATGAACAAATCCTAATTCCCGAGGAAGGGAGCCTAGCAGGAATTCCCGAGGAAGGCAGCCTAGCAGGGGTTAGTGAGTATATGAGGAGAGGGTAAATTGTTGATAGCTTATACCCTACTTAATGGGGACATTTTATTCAAGTTTTCTGACTAATCACCCCCTATACCACTCACAAAAAAATACTTTTTGAGTTTGGGGATAAAATTTTTCTAATGTTGACTTAAATTGCATTGACAAAAGTTCTATTTCAATAAAGCCAAAGTACTTTAATGCCAAATCTTATCCCCATAGGCCAGCACCAAAGACCTAGGATGTTGCAACTTGATAAATCTCAGGCATTGTGCTAACGTTATGGTCCATTTCAACATCCCTAGGAGGTAAGTGCACATTATTCTGTTTTAAACTTAGTATCAAATGGACTAAGAATTTGAGCAGATGAAATAAGCTACCCAAAGTTACCTTGGTAATAAATTTCAGAACTTGGGTTTATACTCTCTCTGTCTCTCTATCTGTCTCTCTCACTGTCTGTCTCTTTCTCTGTCATCATTAAAGAAAAACATTTCATTTCATAGGAAATACCCTATCACTTGATCTATCTAACTAAGCTAAATTGGATAGAAAAAAAGTATGTTCTCAGTAAACACAGTAGAAATAAAAGGAATATAGTGGTGAAATGTTTGTGTGTTTTTTTAAAGGAATGGATGAATGACAGTATTTAAAACTATTCCTTTTTCTATATTTGGTTACCTTGAATATGTATCACCTTACCACTAACTAGGTAAGTCAGTCAGTTCTGAAATGAGCTAAACAAACGTCAATGTCTTAAATAACACTCACTTCCTTTTAAATTGTGGGGAAGAATTTATTGAAACTACTAAAGATAGACCAGCCTGAGCCCTGGCTTTTGCTAATTGCCACCTTACATTACTCATTTGTCTTTTTGAGTGATGGAATAACTCCTATCAGTGGAAGAAAAGTCCAAAGGCTAGTAGGAAAAGCAGAAAAAGGCCACTGAAGCTTCTGGGCTCCATGAGGGAATTGGCGATGAAGTTTTGCTCTGAATAAATATCACTGTTTTGAAAGTAAGATGATGTGTCAACATTAATCCTACTTTAGCCCTATAATCTAGATGTGTTCACATTTCAATTCTAGCAACAGGAACAGACTTTTATTTCACAAAACAATTGGCTAATAAATATGTAAATAGAGTAATGTAGTAATGTAGTAGATGATGGTGACACAAAGCAGTGGATGAAGGACGTCAAAGACATCAGGACCAGAGAATTTAAATCAGAAGGATCTTTGAATTGAGTCCAAGTAGACCACAAATAGAAAATTTCTAATTTCCCCCTAGCTAGACAAAATAGAAATCCTACAAAAGGATTTACACAACAAAAAGCCATCTAATCTATTTATAAGTCTCAATCTCATTTATGACTCTTAAATATTATATGATCAAGATTTTTTAAAAAACCATAAGAGCTGCAGGCTCTTGGAGTTGTGAATTATGAAGACTGGAGACGTAAACATTTAACTGAAGATCGCTGGAATATGAAAAAGTTTTTGCCTGTCTTGGGAAAATTGGTCACTGATTTTCAGATGACTTTGTTCCTTTGGGTAACTACATTATCTTCAAGCTAAATGATATAGGATTAGGCTTAAAATGATCTTGGATACAAATTTAATTTTATTTAGCTTAATACTGCATATAACAATGCTTAGCAAACACTCCTGGAAGATATTCAACATCAAGTTAGGGAACTTTAAATGAATAGAATTATACCCATTCTGAAACACTACCCCCAAATCCTAATGGTAATGGCTTATTCCTCTGCTTTGTGCAAATAGAAAGTGGTGAAACTTTTAAGAGGTGAAGCCTAGTGAGAAAAAGCTAAGTCACTGGGGACATGCTTTTGAAAGAGATAAGGGGTCCAGACCATTTCCTGTCTCACCCTTTTTCACTCCCTGGCCATTATGAATAATGTGTTATCTTACTATGAACCCAGAATAAACGGTGCCAAGTGATCACAGATGAAACCCTTCAAACTATTAACCAAAATAAACATTTCCTCTTTAGAAGTTCCTTCTCTCAGATATTTTCTCACAGTGGCAAAAAGCTGACTACATGCTTCCCCAAGGAAAAACAATGGAAATTCATTTTCTTCTGTTTGAATAACTCCCAATTCAACTTTTCATGAAAGCACTTAAAGGCTTCAGTCCTCCTGAAATCTGCAACTTTATGTTTTAGGTCTCACTTGTTCAATAGCACAATGGGATAAGAAAATCAGTTTTCAAATGGTAAAGTAAAGAAGGACAATCAACTCAGATATTGTAGTGGCCATAATCCAAAAGCTATTCACTGACTTCTGTTTCTTCTAACTCAATTTCTTAAGACAGATAATGTATCACATCTGATAAATTATCAGATATTTATCCTGATAATTCATCTAAACTCTTTCCAGAGTTTGGAAAGATAAGTAAATCTAATGTTCCTTATTTCATTCATTCATTCATTTATAATGCTCTAAATATTAATTGATCCCCCTCTATTTACCAAGCACTGAGGTTAATCATGGAGGACACAGAAATTAAGATAGCATCCTCAAAGATATCTTGGGTACCCAATGATTTTGATAAAGTAAAAGAAATGCTAACTACTAAGTCTAGGGAAAGTTCTGCCAATACCTTTGAAATAAAACAATCCTTAAGACAGGTGACTTTGACTGTCTCAATGGCAGCATCCTCTACACAGATTTTTCATTTGCCACTTCATCAAAATCTTAGGTGAATTCATTAAAGAAAATCTAACTCTAAAGTAATTGTCTTTTGGGGGTTACAGGGTAAGAATGGCAATTATTTGGGTACTAAGAAAGATGAGGGCATTTTGTTAGTCCAAGAATTATTTTAAGTGATTATTATTCTCTGGGCCAACATGGCTTAATGAAGTTCAAAGAAATGGAACATTCCTTTTCTGTGGCTAGTTTAGTATGTTGCTATACTTTAACATAATCACAGGAAGGAATTCAAGACACAACACAGAGCATTGCTGCCTTCTCTTACTATGAAAGTCCTTGTCTTTCCCTTTGCTCACTTGTGACCAGTTCATCTTTCCTGCCCTGGCTCAAGGCTTGTGTCCACCTCCCCAGACTTTTGAGTTTATAGTGTTTCTCCCATCATAGATGGTACTTTTAACTTGTATGTAAAATGCTTGGTCACAGTGAAGATGTCAAGTTCTTTTTTGATAAGCATACCTTGGACCTTGTGTTCCATAGCAGCTAACACCAAGTTCTGCTTATAGTAGATGGTCAAAAAATGATTGTTGATAAAAGAAATGACTTCATGAAATAAATACATATTAATAATTTAGGTGAATTGCTTAGATATGTATGCCTTTATCTTTGTTAATAAAAATAATTTGATGTTATTTTTAATGCTTAACATGTTTGCACAGAATAAAAATGATAGAAAATCTCCTAAGGTTATCTATCCTTTTCTTGCAATGGTTGATGATATTTAGAGAGTTATTCAAAACAAGCAGGGTAAAAAAGTCAAATATTTCTCATATACAAGATAATTATCAACAATTTATTTTGTTATTTATTCATTTGTTTGTTTTTGTAGTACTTGGAATTGAATCAAGGGCTTTCATATTGATCCACACACCCAGCCTTCTTTATTTTTATTTAGAGACAGGGTCTCACTGTTATGGCTTGTGTCTACTTGTCCCCCCAAAGCCTCATGTACTGTTAGGCTTTTTCAGAGGTGGGTAAATCTAGTTTTTAATTGATTCAAGGTTCAATGCTGGGATTAAGGGTGTGAGTGCTATACCTGCCCTAGGGCAGGGAGCCTGTGTAATATAAGGAACAAACAGAGACTTTCCTCACGACTTCCCTTGGTTGCTTTTGCTGTCTTTTGCTACTGTAAATCATTGTCCTTCTCCCCTGTGACACCCTGCCTTGCAGCCTGCAGATTATGAACTGAAACCTATATGAAATGTTAGCTAAATATACCTTTCCCCCTTTAATTTGGGGTGCCAGACATTTTGTCTCAGCAATGAGAAAAGTAAGAAACACACTCACTAAATTGCTAAATTGTCCAGGTTGGGATTGAACTTGCAATTCTCCCACCTCAGCCTTTTAAAGTCCTGGGGTTACAAGGGTGGGCTGCCAAACCCAGTTTATTTATTTTTTAATATTAAATTTACTTCTATTCTTCCTGACTGCTTTAAGAAGCTATGTTTCACTTAGCTGGTTATTGTGTAATTTTCTCCCTTCTTTAATTAACAAGTGATTTAATTAACACATGCTTATTGAGTGTTTGCTGGTGTTAAAAAAAACTTGGAGAATATAAAAATGAATAAAATACCCTCAAGTATTGTTGGCACAGGTGTGCTAGGGTAAAAAAAGGCTAATTAGGAATAGACAGAGAATATTTAAAAGAACTCTCTGTACATTTAAGCATCAGCTGTATAGTCTGGCTAGGCCAGGAAGTTCAAACTGTATAGTTCACTGAATGATTTCTCCAGGTGTGAATGAGTGGTGGAGGGCATGTGGCTAGTGCAGGATCTTGAGACCAAAATGTTCTGGGCTAAAATATAACTGCAAATTGCTAAGATAAGAAAAGTGTTGATTTAGGAAGATTCATTTAGCACCACTATTATAGAGAGACTAAAGAGATATTCTATAGCTGTGGTAGGAGACCAGCAGGAGAAAACCAAGAGTCATGGGTGTGGATGAAAGATTAGGAACAGATTCAAGAAATATCTTATAGCCATGTGTCATTGTTTCCTACCTTTATTTATTGTCAGTGTTTTCTGTGCTAATTCTCTGCCTCTCTATTCTCTACCATCTAACCTTCCTCTTTGCACACTGCAACAGACAGAGGTAAAACCAGCACCCTCATGAGCATATGGAGGGAAAGAAGATAAATCACTGAAATTGCTTTACCTGGGGTGACTAAAATAACATTCACTCTCCCACTTCAGGAGATGACAAGTGCAAGAATTTACAAAATGCTAGGATCTCAGGAGATTAATAAGCATGTCCACTCTACCACTAGCTTAACCCACATAAAACCAAGCAACAAAATCATTATCTCTATACTCTTCAGCTTAACATACTCATGAAAACCACACCAAGAAGGAACTATTCTACCCAGTCATCTCTTACGGTTTCAGTGAAAGAGATTTCTTCCTTGATGTTCCCAGCCAAGCCTGAATCCCCTGAATTATTATCCTTATCATACTGAGTCAATGAATGCCTTCTCATTTGAACAGGCTTCATCAACCCTGAGAAAGAGAAACTTGACTTGCCTTTCCTCCCTGTAACATAAACCATGTGACCTAGTGTGTCATCAGTTGGCCAGTGTTTGCACAGCAAATAAGTTCATAGATTTTTATCAGCCTCTTTTTCAGAGAATCCAAGGCATTTTGGAGAAAAAATAAATTTCTTCCAATTCCTCTTGCTCTCACAGAATTTGAAAGGAGTTTTCCCCTTGGGTAATTGAGTTTTGTCCAAGCTCAGCATTTCACGAAGAACACTGTGAGTCATTGGTAAGGGGTGGACTTGGGGTCAGCTGAAGGGGATTATTGGTCTTCACTATGGGATATGCACAGGTGATAGGTCCATTTTCAAACTGAGTCGATGTATGCATTTTGAGCAAGGAAACTTAGCTCCCTCAGTACTGCTACACTGTAGGCAGGAATCTTTTTGCCGATGCTCAGAATGGAATTAATTTCTTGACTCTCTTTAGGGCTCATTATGGGCTGCCCATTCTTCATTATCTCAGTAGAGTATTATCTGCACTGTACTGTATCTGATAGGGAGATTCGCAGCAGTGAGCACAGCGCAATCAAACTGCCCTTTGCCACAGTGATGAAAAGGCCTTTTGTTCAAGCCTTGCAAACAAATTAAGGCATTTAAGAATGATGTTCTAAGCAAATGGGAAATTGGAAAGTATGATCGTTAAGTATCACAACAAAGAACTTTAGGAGGCTGACAATGGTGGACTGGTTCCGAGCATGTCTGGTATTGTGAAGAGAAAATGCAGACAGGCGCATGCTCTTATCTTACCTCATGCAGATGCCCGAGTGGGCATCACCTTGCAGAGTGCACCATGCTGCTGTTACCACCCCCTCACCTGGAGGAGACCTAGAAAGCAGCCAGACCCTGACTCGCAGGCATTCCTATTTTCCTCCCTGTCCACAGTGAGAGGGGAAAGGAATGCCTGGAGGTCCCCTTGGGGGACACAGGCTCAGAACCCTTTCCCTGATCAATGAACCTGATAACTTTAAAGCATGAATAGTTTACACTTAGCTAGTCTTACTTTCCATTTGCTTGCTTTCTTTTAAAAACATTGCTTGTTTATCTACCAGTAAGGAATGACATACATGGTCATTATGGAAAATATGAGACATGCAGAACACTAAAAGTGAAAAAAATTAAAATTACCTATGATCTCATTCAGAGAAGCCAGTTATGAACACATATGTACATTTCTTTCTTTTACAGATTTGAAAATGTGATGTACATTCTATTTCAAACTTGTGTTTTTAACTTTAAATGCAGGATGAATATTTTTCCACTTACTAGCTGTTCTTCTGTGTCAAGAGTATAAAGGTCTTCCATAAAAGCTTAATATTCTGGCCATGGTTGTTCCATAGTTTATATGACCGCCTAGTATTGCATAATTAGGCACATTCTGTTGAGGGAGTTACTATAAACAATAATGTGAGGAACATCCTAAGCCATAATTATTTGTGTAGAGAACAAGTTCTCAGAGTACAATTTCTGAGTCAAAAGAACTAGTCTCATTTCACTATCAAAACTAAATATGGTTTCCAACAATGAACGCTACTACAGACACAGTAGGAGAGGACAAGGCCATTCTATGAGGGTTGACAACCTTGGGTACCAGGGGACATAGCCACCTGAAGCCAAGAGGGAGTTGGGAGACAGCTCTGACTCCTCCTGGCTGGAACAGGATGATTCTCTGCTGGGCTTCCAAGAGATATTCCAGCTTGATCAGGTTGGGCTTAGAAACAGGACAGTAGGAAAACATTTTTGCAAAAAGAGATTTGTTTATTTTTTACATAATGAGAAGCTAGACTATCAAATTAAAGACTAAATATTTGTGGGACCCAATCCCACTCTTCAGAGCTGCAGCTATATTAAAGCTGACATCTGGATCAGAAAGATGAAGGTCCCTTGCCCGATTATATTCAGGGCCAGTCCTCAAAGAAATGTCCTCTTGAGATGCAGTTTATCTGCAACATCTATGTGTTGGCCAAGTTTAATTATGGGAAGCTGCACCTGATACTAAACCAAACAAACAGAAGCAGGAAATAAGAGGTTCCTGGATGGTACAGGTCATTTCTCAGTGATGATCACTCAACCCCCTACTTCCCTCAGGGAGGAGGCTGCATTTATCAGTAAGATAAAATTTTAAATCTTGTCACGTCACTGCCTTCTATTGACTGGAACCTCTAAGCCTCTAACTCTAAAATGGCATGATTTTCGGGTGGTTGTCACATTTGCTTTCGCTTTCCCCCAAGTGGCTGCAGCAAGAATAAATTGCAGGGAATGCATGTTCCAGGGGCTTGTTCTTGCTATCTTGCTGAGTACAGTTCTTCCCAGTACAGTTTCAGATGTGCCAGCCAGGGTCCTGCTCTCATACATTATTCAGCGACTTCCGTAATTCTTTGGTTCAGAGGCGCCCTGCCTTTGCGCTGCATCCATGGGATTTGGGCACCAAAACATCTTGAGGCACTAAGCAAAGCTGTGGTTTATGCATGCGGGTATCCACCTAGAGCCTGGAGCTGCCCCAGAGTCAGATAAGGCTCCATTCAGCCTCCCTCACAGCTCTAATCCCAGCCAGGCAAAGCAGAACAGCAGATAGTACACGCAGATTGTGTTATCAAGCTGCTCTTGTGCAGCCAGACTCTCCTCTTACCTCATTTCCCAGACCCTGCTTTGAGGGAATGTGAGAGTTACACATGGCAGGAGCTAGGCGGTGTCTCCGTTGTGATTGTTTAATACAGGCCAGTTTGGAAAGGGAAGGAAGTAAATCAAAATACGCAAGAGCAAGGCACACGTTCCAGTATTTCGATCGACATTTGACAGCTTTGATGCAGATTTTCCTGAAACATCATAAGGATTTTCTAAAAATTCATCTCTGTCTAGGTTTTTTCATGTTGTTCTCATATAACAGTCTTGTGTTTCAGGATTTTCATAGCAGGGCTGGGTAACTATTTTATTATATTAAAGGAAACTCTTGAAATATCCCAGTCCAAGCCCATCCCACAAAGAAAGAATCACAAGTCACTTCCTAGACAATGGTTAAAGAGAAAGCTAACACAAAACATGGAAAAAATTCATGTGAAATGAAAAAAGACATTAATAATAATAGTGGCTAATATTCATGGAATGCATACAATGTTCAAGTACAGTTCTAAGTACTGTTCTTGCATTGACCAATTTAACCACCAAAACAACCCTTTGAGCTATGTAGCCTTTTAGATAATGTCTGTGATTTTACAAAGAGAAGATGGTTTTGACAGTTTCTTCTATAATCTTGTCAAAGTTATTCTGTCTTAGGCTTTGGTGAACTCAAAGCTCTACAGGCAAAATGAGCATCTCAGGGTAAAGATTTGCGTTTTCCTGTGAGTCACCAGCAGAAGATGAAGAGAGGCAGCATGTTGCAAAGACAGGGTAGACAAAAAGCAGAGGGACAGATGGCTTCTGTCTAAACTCAGTCCAAGACAGCATGGATTCACAGGGTCTTCAAGACATTTTCAGCTTGGATGGAGACATAGAAATGATTTTCCTGAATCCAGCACATCCAGAAAACTGCATCATAAATTTACACAGGAGGAAAAGGTTTTAGATGATTTCTGTTTGTGTCTATAGATGCAACTGCATTAGTTTTTAACACTCTCAAGGAATCCAGAAGCCAAAAGTTATAGTAATCTCTGAATAATAAAGAATGGTTGGAAATAGCTATGCAAGAGAATTTAGATAAATCCAAAGCCCATTTTATGCTGTAAGAATTTTTTTGGCCATAAAGTAGGTCTATTTAGCACAAAATGCTACAAAGACTCAGAAAAAGAGCTCAAAGAGGTTTGCTGTACCTAAAATTGGCTTTGGGAAGAGAAAATTCAAGAAAAGCAAAACTCAAACTACCCATTTGAGCAGAGAATAAGTGTTTAATTTTATGCATGTTGGATGCGTGACTTAAGATGCAGGAAAAACACAACAGTTTCAAAGTGGAAAGATCTGGACTCTGATTTCAGGCTCCCTTCACTTGTGGTGTGCTTAAGTGACCTCTGGGAGTCATACTTAATGCATCATATTTAGTTACCAAGGTATATATGCTTACTTCATAGTGTTGTGGGAAAAAATGAATCAAAAAGGAATCTAAAAAGTCTAGTAGTAATTGTCGACCAGTAGATCTTTAACATATGTGCAGTCTCCACACTTAAACATTTGTCTCCCTTTCAGCATGAATATCCCAGCCTCAAAAACTTTCCAAACATAGTGAAGTTGTAAATATTAAAGAAGCTATGTGAAAGACAAAAAAAGCCCGCAGTGCTTTTTTTTTTATTTGTATAGTGTTTTTATAGTTTTCAAAAATGGTTTCCTCATCCATTATTTCATTTTATGCTCACTACATGATCACGTCAGAGGTGGCAAAGGAAGTTTTCTTATTCCGGTTTTACAGATGAAAAAACTGAAGCTCGGAGACATGAAAAGATTTTCCCAAGAGCAAGAAGTAAGAAGTAGTAAAGCCGGATTTCTTTGCCTTCAGCAGCTCCTGCTTGACTGTTTAAGAATATTTGTTTATTATATAATTCATGCCACTCTCCTAGGTTATTGGAATATAATGGACCCAAGACAAAACCTGATCTCCAGGCACTATCTCCATGAAACATCCGTGACTATTTTACCCTAACCCAGTTAAGAGTTTGAAGGAAAATATAAAATTAGTACTTTGTTCTTCAAGTTCAGAGTTTTCAGTTTTCCTTTGAGGTCAAATGATAAAGAAGTCCCAGAAGAATAAGCCAAAAATGCCAGAATACGAGTGCTGTCTTGAATTCTGAAAACTGGGAGGATCAGTTTGAAACAATCATCTTTTATTTCTACATAGGCAGAGTTATGGGTTTCTGTCAAGAGGCACATGTAATGTCTGCAGGTCTCTTTTTTCAGGAGGTCAGTGTCACTGATGGTCATTGATCAGAGGGCTACAGAATAGTGCTATCCAATGCTATCTCTTCTCTTTCATTTGTTAGCCATAGTACTTCCATAAAAAGAAACTCCCACTCACTGAGTCTTTGGGACCCTGGAGTCTAGCACACACAGGGAAGGCAGATGCATGCTTGATTCATTTTATTTGCTGATTTTTCACAATAACAGAATGCTTTCTAAGGATTCTCCAAAAAGGCCTTTTGTTGCTATTGTTGGTTTGTTCATTTTTATATCATTATGGACTCATGAATCTAAAAATATTTAATAAGTTTTGATATGTTATAATCATTATCCTGTTTGTTGTTAAAAACTATACAACTTTTGCCAGTGGGAACTTATTCAAGGTGGACCCTAAGTCCAACTGATATAAGTCTTGTAGCTTTATTTGCACATTGTTAAGAGATCTTGCACACTGTGGAAACTTCATATCAAGAAAATCCAAGAAGGACGGACTGCTCTGTGTTGTCTAGTTCAGCCACCTCTCTTGGTATACCACAGTCTCTTCCCACCCTCCCCACCAAGGAGCATAACTGGATCTTGTGCTCATCCATCACACCTAAGGATGGAAGGGAAACTAGAACAGACGCCATCTTTAATTTTTATATGTTGGCTCTGGGTCCAAACACCAGGAGTTGGTTTCCTTTTCATTTTCCCTTCTCTTTTTCTTTTTAGCAGCCATCCATGATGCTTGTCCCCTGTCTGTGGTGATGAGATGCCAGTGTCACTCCACAAACTAATCTAGAGGGAACCAAATCAAGCTGAAGTAAGAGGGAGCTGTAATCAAGTTCTCTCCAAAATCCACTTAGTCACTGTAATTAGTATGAATTCCTTCCAGAATCCCTGCTCACCACAGCCATTTTTAATGGTTTTTTTTTTCAGCTGCAGTGGGCTTTGAAGCATTGCTATAGTTTTGTCTAATTAATAAAGCAATAACAGAATTCATATATATATATGTATATAAAAATCTCTGCAAAAATCAATTTGTTCTGTCTAAATGTTGCCTTGGGTGCTCCCTTCATCAATTCAAGAATGGAGCACAGTGACCTTAAGTTGCAAATATTTTTTCTTCAGGCGTGATTGAAACATCGGAGAGGTAATAGCTTCCAACATTCATTCCTTAAAGAGTTTAAAACATTCAAATGAGGACACTTATTTCTCTGCTCTCCTCTGTTATATGTTAATCTGTGAAAATAATCTCTAAGACTTTCAAGATAAATGTAGCTTGGGGCTACAAGAGGTGACTTTTACCTTTGTGCAATCAATGCATGGATTAAAAATAAAGGGACATCCTCTAAGAAGCAGAATAATGTAACTTTAATTTCCTTCCTTTGTACACTTCCCTAAAAATGCCCTTCTGCAATGACGATGTCTCTTAGCAATAATCAGAAAAAAGTCAGCGTTCCTTTTTAAACTGACACTTACAGTCATCTTTGCATCGTCCATTAAAACAATGGGAGTTATGTTGCTTCTCACTTGAGAACAATTTCAAAGTCATAACGCAAGCGAACAAATATAACTAAAAAGAGAAAAAGGGAAAAAACACCTAAAAAGCTTTTTGTGGGTTTGCAGTGTAAGTAAACTATAGCCACAAGAGGGCTCTTGAATCTTCCCCCAAACAAGGTAAGCACTGAGCTCTGTTTCTCTAGTAATTAATATCCACAAATCAATATCACTTATTACTGTACATTAGACAGACAAGCGACAGACTCCTGACACTTTACATTCAAGTTAAAGAGAGTATTTCATATAAAAATTCAAGGGGGCTACAGTGATTGGAAGTCAAAACCAAAATTAGTTGCACCTGTGATTCTCTGTGTCTGCTCTAGCATAAAAAAATCCCAACACTGCAAATTTCCATCAAAGGTTAAAACTGAATTTGAAGCTCTGTGTATATAATGGACTACATTGACTTCTGATGGATTTTAAAGGCTGGCCACCTCCTCTGCCACATCATGTACCCCCAAACAGCCATGGAAGGTGACATGGCACTTAAAAGGCAATGACCCTGTCTGGATGGCAGGAATTTGCAGAGCCACTAGCTCTGGAGGCATTCAGCTCCTGCAGAGAGCCTGATGGTGCTGATGGTGTTTGCAGTCTGCACCACAAAATGGTGTTTTAATTTTCTGTTCAAATCAGAAAGACCGAGGCAGTGTAGCGGGGCTGCACTTGCACTCAGGCAGATTCAGAGCAAATAAGGACAGACTGGAAATGCAGATCCAGCAGGTGAGAGTCCACCTACCACCCCTCCACAAGGAAAATCTAGAAATATTCTCCCAGAATAGTCATGATCCCAAAACCACATTAGCCCAAACTTACAAAGTTCCTCTTTCAGCTTTGACCTGAAATGGCTTTGGGTGACTTCCTTTTCTCTAATCAAATGATAAAACAAGCCCAAAGAAAGGTCAGCATGACAAAGTGCTTCTGCTGCCTTGAAGCAAGAGTGCTTTCTTGGCATCTGGGGACATGGTTTCGCTCTGCTGCCAGCTTGCTGTCCTGGAACCCAGCTGGGTCTAGAAGGGTGGGGGAGCAGGGGACAACAGTTGGGAAAGCACAATTGTCCCTGGTGATCAGATCTTTGCACATAATGCTCTAACACATATTATTTCTTAGACCGAGGACTCTTACCCACTTTTGTGTCTTTATGAGGTGTGATCAGAAAGTAAAGTGAATGCTGCTGTGCAGTACCAACCAACCAACCGGAAAAAAAAAAAAAAAGTACCTTAGCAAAAATACCAGTGAGTCTCCATTCACCCTATTCACTGGATCTTGAACCATGTAACTCTTGGCTCTTCCCCAGAATCAAAGTGACTAGGAAAGGTAAAGGTTTTGAACCGACTTCAGGACCTCAAGACAGCCATGATAGTGCAATTAAAGACCCCCGCAGAAGAGGACTGCAGATCTGTTTCTGAAAGCAACAAGAACCATGGCATAAATGTGTTCAAAGAAAGGGGGAGTGTTTTGGAGGGGGTTCATGGCAATGTATCCTTTACTGTAATATGGGTTTTTAAATGTGAACGATAACTTATTTTCTGATCACACCCTTATTTCTCTGATTAAAGCCCTGATTTAGACTGACTAGCATGATCCTAAATTTAATCTGGGGCTTATATGTGTACAATTACTCTAACTTCAGCCCTGACTCAGACAGAGCACTGTGCCTCCAGAAAGGCAAAAGGCAGCTAGGATAGAGACATCCCCTTGGAGAGGGACAAGCATGGAGCAGGTAGAATTATCCAGATATTAATAGCATGTGAGATTTTACTTTTGGACAAAGCATACCTAGTCAAGGTAAAGAATATTTTTTGAAATACATTTTTAACTGAGCCCATCATTGATTTCTCATTGAGAGGCAATATGGGTTAAGTTGAGCCCACAAGGATACTGAAGTTCCACCTATGAGTACATGTGAATATAACCTTAGATGAACATAAAAACCTCTGTATATTAATGAGTTCAGATGAGGCCATTTAGCTGGCCTTAAAGCAATATGACTACTGTCTTTATAAAAAAGAAACACAAAATTACATGTCTTTGGATACACAGAAAGAGATACATAAAGGAACCAACTCTAATACCTTGGTTTTGCTCTTCTGAAGTCCAGAACTGTGAGAGAATAAATCCCTGTTGTTTAACACAGTCACAGCAGGGCTGTCACTAGGATATGTCACTGCTGTATGACTTGATGTACTGGCAGTGCATACATGACTGCCCCATCCATAACCATAGCACCTGCACAACCGGAAGTGCAAGCTGCCGATGAGACAGTGGTGGCTCAGCGGGCTGGAACTGTTAGTTCACTCGGTTTGTGGTACTTTTATTACAACAGCCTTAGAAAATGAATACCAGGAAGTTATTTTTTAAAAAATGGCTGAACCTAATAGCCAAGGAAATCCACACTAGCTACCCATACTAATAAATATCATCTCCATATATAATATCAATAGGTTCTTTGAAAATCGCTAAGTATTTCAGGGGAAAAGGAATAAGTAGAAAAGCTATGAAACAAGTAGGTAACTTAAGAAATCAAGGAAAGCTTTTAAAATAGTATGACTCACGAATGACAACTGTATCTATTAAACAAGAGTAAGATATAGGATAAAAAGCAAGATGGAGATCTTAAACATTAATTTACTTAAAGTGTATGTCTATGATAAAAGTCAATAGATGAGATCAATAATATGGCTTTGACAACTCGACATATAGGATGGAGAGTGAGATCATACGGGAGATAGAAATTAAGAGAACAAGGGCTGGATTCTGTTGAATCAATGTACATTTAGAAAATAGTGAAGAAAAACAGGAAATCAAAAGGGAAGATGTAATAAATATCAAAATAGATGATGCCTACCCACACCTAAAAAAAAAGTGTGTTCAAATTGATGAGGCCTGTGGAATTCAAGATACGTGAATGAAATTTTAGAACTCAGAGGTCCAAAAGCTTCCTAAAAGAAGGGTTCTAACAAGAGATTAGTCACGTGAAATAAAGATAAGACTGCCTGCAGTCTGATCATCAGAAATCTGAAGTCAAGAAACAGTGTCTCAACAGCTTCAAACGTTTGAGGGAAAATTATTTTAAACATTGAATCTTATGCCTAGCCAAATGATTGAGTATAAAATAAAAAAATATTGTTACAATCAGAAAATTTATCTTCTCTATACTTTCTGAGGCAAAAAATTATTTGAAAATATTCCCAGCATAAACAAAAAGAAATATCTAGAAATATGAGGAATCTCATACCCCAAATTAACCTAACATGCCAGGAATGTAAAAATGATAACAGTTTGAGTATCTTTAAGAAAAACATGGATAGGCAAAATTACTTCCCTTTCAACAAATTCTAAATTATTTTGTTGAATATTTTAAATAACAATAACAAATGAAGCATAAAATCCTTTCTTCCTAAGATACAAACAGAAAGCAATTGTGACTCTAACAAAAAGCAAAAGAGAAAGTTGCAACTAGATATGAACCAAATCAAAACATCATTATTTTAAGTACTAAATGGAGTATAAGAAAGAAGAATTTCTTTGACCTTGGAATAGGTTATAGAAATCAGTGTATATTCGTTTTCTGTGAGTGCAAGTGCACTAATGGTAAATGTTTACCTGGTCACACTATGCATACTATTCATTGGCTTTTTCATTTTTAGAATTATGCTAAACAGCAAGTTCAGAAATCTGTGTTCCCTGGTCATGGTGGCTCACATCTGTAATCCCAGCACTTGGGAGGCTGAGACAGGAGAATCTTGACAAGTTTGAGGCTAGCATGGCCTACATAGTGAGCTCAAGATCTGCATAATGAGATCTCATCTCAAAAAAAAAGGACAAGAAAAAGAAAAGAAATCTGTGCTGCCTGAAAACCAGATGAAAATGTCTAAATCCTTTGCAGTGTAAAGTTAAGGCCAACGGAGGAGAGAAACCTGAGGCAGAAACAAACAGAGGTGCACTAATCCTTCATTTCCTAGTGTAAGGAATCAAGAGATTTGTGAATGGTAGAAACAGAAAGAAAACTTTCATTCATTAAGTAACAAATGCTTGTTTATGGTTGGGGACCACAGGTCTCCTTTCTTATCCTACAGTGAAAACATTAGTGACTCGAGGTAAAGGTAGATTAGCTTCCTTGAGGAGAGTTGTATGCTCATGGCTTTTAACACCTTTTTATTCTGTCCAAATTGCATTTTGTTGGGCAGATACTCCCAAAGTTGACATGGAGTCCATATTGAACCTTTTTTTCTGTATGTTTAACATTCTCCTTCCTGTTTATTTTCTTTGTCTGGTCCTAACATAGTTATGGGATTGGGAAATCTGCACTTATGCTACAATTTTTCTGGAGGTAAATTGCAAAATTGATCTTGAACAATCTCAAAAGAAAGAGTTTTAACCATAGTGCCTCTGCTGCTCCAGAAATACAATTAAGGAGGAGGCAGAACTGATGATCTCTCAGGTATGGGTTAAGACAAGAGCAACAGAAGAGCCCTGGGACCACCAGAAACCCCAGCAACTCCAAGAGGAACTGGATTTCCTCAGGCTCAGATCTGCAGAAGGCATTGAAAATATGGAACTTTCTAGCAAACCGTAAGTATGGAAGATGTTTCCACACACTGTCCAAGACTAGTGCCTAAAAGTTAAGTGTGTTTTAATTTTTATACAAAGATAATTCCAGGGCTGGGGATTTAGCTCAGTAGCATAAGCACCAGCCTGGCAAGCACAAGGTTGTGAGTTCGATCCCCAGTACTAAAAAAAAAAAAAAAAACCCAAATAATTCCTAGTATTTGGAAGAGGAAAAGATACTATAACTGTTGGACAACTTTATAAAAAAAAGCAGAGCTTCACTTCATGACTGAATTAACAGATAGCTTAAAGTTTCAAGAATAAAAGGCAACTGTCTGCAAGCTAACACCTGTTACCAGGCAACCACCCACCTGGCAACCAGTGGCTCATCTCTGTATTTTCTTTTTACATTTTTAATATTATAGTAAAATCTTTAAAAGGAAGGTTTTTTTTAACTTATTTGCATTAATTATATCATATATTTTATATACCTAAGACAATTCCTCTTCACTGAATAAACAAAATAAAATCAACCAAACAAACAAAAAACAG
This sequence comes from Hydrochoerus hydrochaeris, assembly GCA_004027455.1. Classification (NCBI taxonomy): domain Eukaryota; kingdom Metazoa; phylum Chordata; class Mammalia; order Rodentia; family Hydrochaeridae; genus Hydrochoerus; species Hydrochoerus hydrochaeris. The sequence continues at coordinate 72,551 of PVLA01002703.1, forward strand.
GTCAATAAGGAAGGCTGGTCACTGGTTGGACAAAGCTAGATTATTGTCTTCATGTGTTAGTGAGTAGGAAAACACTATTGAATGGTTATTTTAATAGTCCATATTTTCTTCAGCAGAACTAGTGTTGCTCCGTAATGTGTGTGTGTGTGTGTGTGTGTGTGTGTGTGTGTGTGTGTGTTTGGATGGAAGAAGCTCAGTGCTCACCATGGAGGGGCTCCGGATGGATTAAAGCAAGGGGCCAACTACTATCTTCACTTGATCTTAGCCCAGAGATGGAGAAACGATTCAACTACTTTCTACAATTTAGAGTAAAGGCAAATAGAAGGAATTGAAGCCCCATGGGAAGAGAAAGGGGACTATGTGCCAGGCGTTATTGTGAAGGGAGGTGAAGTGATACTGGCTAGGTAGAAGCTCCTGGTGGTGGAGGAAGTTAGTTTACAGCTAACCTGAGTGAGACTCTGTCGTGTAAATCTCCTTACATGACTCCCAAGATTAATAAAATCTGCCGAACAAAGGATATCTATGTCAACTCTACCTGAGCGCTAAGATTGGTGCTGAGAAACACCAATCTTTAGTTGGGGCAGGGCTGGGTGGAATTTAGGTTGTGAATTTGAAGAGGAGTGAAGTTCTCACAGTTCCTCATGTTAGCTAGCAGGGAATGATAGGAAGTCCACGCAAATACCCCTCTCCATCCTAATTCTAACTTGACCCGCCCATCTAGAAGACCTCATCCTCATTCTCCAAACGCATGCCTTCTTTGTCCAATATTATCTTATTACCTAAGTCTGTTTTGAACCTATTATTTCTCCTCTAATTGAAAGTGAGTTTGTTAATTTAGTGGCTGACTGGGGTTTCGGCTCTGGATTATCCCTGGTTCTGTCACACTTCTTTCTGTCTTGGATCTCAAGCCTTCATATGCTTCATATAATAAACAGGAACTTCTAGGGCAGTAAAAGACTAAATTACAATGGTAAGTACAAACGTCTATTTATTATACATGCTTCACTTTATAATTTGTTTTTAATGAGGCTTCTTATTTATGGTTTTTTATTAATTCCTCTAACAGATTCTTAAAAGCCTCCTATGTTGCAGCCACCATACGTTCTAGCCTATGAAATAATTCCAGCTTTTGGTGCTGTGCAATAAATCCATTTGCTTCCCAATATAGCAAAAGTTGAATAATATTAAGCTCCTCTTTGAGATTCTTTGCACAAATAACTACATTTTTCCTATTTACATAGAGCTCAAGGCATTCATTGAACATTTTCCAAAGATGTTTTAACACTCCAGCCAAGTGGGTGAAAAAGAATTGCTATTCTGATTCAAAGATGATTCAGGAACAGGGCCCAAATCATAGGAGGAGTGGAAAAATCCTTTAAAAACAGGTCCATTTCTTCACGGTCCTTTCTGCCAAAGCAGCACAAGGCACCTTCTCCTGATGCTTCCCAGTTAAGAGGCTGAAGGGATATTTTCTTTGCAGCCTTGTGGTAAATAAAAAGAATGGCTTTTCATCTCTGCTGTTGGTTTTACACCAATAAAAATGTTCATTTTACTTCATTAACAAGAAAAAGATTCACACTGGCTGGGGGCCTGCCGCTTTTTCCCATTGCGATAGGACTTTGTTTCCTTACCACTTGTCCTAAACAGACCTGAGGGGAGCGGGGAGGTCTCTAGAGAATTTGCTACTGGATGATCCCTATTATTAGTGCTTAATGTATTGTTCATAGCACAGGGGCCTATAATTAAGACTACAGGAAAGCCTGAATTGTTATTTCTTATTTTTGACTAACACAAGGAAAAGAAAAATTGCCTAAGCCTTTGGCTGCATTGTGATTTTGTGAGTCGTGGACACTTTCCCCTAGGGTAAAGCAACGCAGACTTCCTGGGCTCTTAACATGCACCCAAGCTGTGAATCTGCACCAGAGACCCCTCACTTCAGCTGATTCATACTTCCAGAATGATCGGCTTCACTAGACACGCACTTCAGACATATTTTTAAGATTTCCTCATTAGCCAGAAGCCAAGTGTTGACACCACTTACTTGAACAAATTATTTAACCTTCCTGGAGCTTTACTTTCCTTGTAAGTGGTGATAAAAATAGTACCAACCTCTAAGGGTTCCTATGAGGATTCAGAGAGATATAATATGGAGGCTTTAATACAGATCCTATCACACGGTAAGTGCCAAATAAACTTCTCATCATCTGCAAAGTTTTATGGTAATAACGGTACACAGTAAAAGCCCAAATGAATGAGTTTATCGAACATTCCTTTTGTGCCTGGTGGGGAGGGGGGATACCTTGTTTTCTTCTCTCTGCTACCCCTCTGTCTCCCTCCCCTCCTGAAGAAAACAGAAGGGATCTCTAATGTTATTGATTATATCCCAGGACAAAATGCTGAAGGGCTACTGGACCTTCAAAATAAGCCATCGTGGTGGGATGACCCTGAACTCACTTCTCTCAAGCTGTAGAGTAGGACGCCTTCTAATCTAAGCCACAGTTTCCCAAATCAGCTCTTACTAAATGTGGTGGCTTCAGATGCTGTCTCAACCGTTACTCAAGTGGAACTCTCTGGGTACTGGGCACTTTTTTCCTCGTTTGGAGGTTGGTATGTTAACTCCCCTGTGTGCTACTTACCACACCCTCATAACAATACTTCACTCCCAGCCCTATGTACCATGCCAAGTTCTGTGGAATCATAACCTCACAAAAAACTCTAAGCCTCAGGGGGAAATATGCTGCTATCTTCATCTTTAAGGGACCCCAAAAAGGTTACAGTTCATGTCACAGAGGTAGTACCTGTTAGAACCAGCATGGAAATATGTATCTGTCCCACAGCAAACCCAGTGTTTCTAAGTCTTTCTGCTTTATACACAGAAGGGAATGTGGTACTATAAGTACCAAGGATTGCAAAGTACATAAAATACACCCCTGACTGGCTGGAATGGACAGTCAAGTGCAGAACTCAGTTCCAGCATAAAGCAAAGCATCACCTGAGCAACTTCCCAATGCATGGATCCCTGATCCCTTGCTCCACATATGGGCCTGAGGTTTCTTCACATGTCACCAGAACACTGCTATAGAAATTAAAAGTTGAAAACTACTAGTTTCAAACTTCAAAGTAAAAAATAAGACAGGATATGAAATAGCATACTTTGAGGAAATTCCTCTAACACATTCATCCATAAGGGCGTTCTTTTCACCAGACTTATGTTTCTAAATTCTTAGCTTGAACATTTTCTGGGGTAACTTAAATCCACCAGACATAATTCTTACTTAGGAAGAGTCATGTTAGCATTGGATTACAATAAAGATTTTATTACTAGACTTCACTTTACAAAAAAAAAAAGAATACATTATTACAGGGCTAAAAAGAGCCATAACTCACACATGATGAACTGCAATGCTGGGTCCAAGAGCTTTTTCCTTGAGTCTAAACTATTAAGCCAATAGCTTAAATGGTTAGAGGTGAATCTATAAATTCTTCTCATATTAGCACACATGTTATTGTGTTCTACTTTGTGGTTTAAAGGAGGGTCATGCTGTCATCTTAGGAGAACTTCTTATCTCTCCACATTTCATCCACACCCCGCAGTGGCCTGGCTGGTTCTCTGCATTTGTGTCCCCTCGTTACTTCCCATGGATCCTGTCCTTCACATTAATCATCATATTGTCTTCTCACGTCATCTTCTATGCAAGCCCATAGGAGGCTCCAGAGAGAAATCCCCGCTTCTTTGCGTAACTTGCAAAATTCTTTGCTTCTGATGTTCCTTGACTTTTTTTTCCACTTCATATCTAGTTTTCAGAATTAAGCTTTTCAAAGAATTGACCTATGGATGAATTTTAGTTCCAAAATGCATGCTTTCACTTTTGGTTTTTCTACTCTATGAATTGCATCAGTCAGAATAAGGCTGCCTTATCTGTGCTTTCTAAACAATCCTTTAATTTCCAGTGCCTCAAAAAAACTAAGGATCATTTTTATGGAAGCAATGCATCCATCATAACTTAGCAGCATCAACATTACACTTGAGCCAACTGACAGAGCCACCATAGTGAAGATTGCTGGTTGCCAGGCCAGAGGATAAAAAGAGCTCTGGAGAGACTCATTTTGGCAACCACACACTTTGACCCAAAAGTAACATATGCCTCTTTCACCCTCCACTCATTCACCAAAACTAGCTACATGGTTCCACCCAACCACAGTGGAGTCAGGATGCACAATCCAGCCAGTGCTCACATGGAAAAACAACACTGGTAAACAGACTCATAACTATCCAAAGTACTTTTTCAAATCCTTTCAATATTAAACACTGAGCTCAGATAGCTCCACTGTTGCATTTTCAACAAAGCCCAGGTGAATGGCAGTGTTCTCTTTTTCCCTTCATTCTGAGAATTCTTACTTTTTGTTCCATTTATTTGGCACTGGCAGCTTGAAATATGCTTTAAGTTATTATTTAACGTGCATATTGCTTGTGACCCCTGAGATTGAAAATTGTCTTTTTGGATGTCATTTACCTGATCTACTAGAGTTAAAAGCACATAATAGATATTTAATAGCATATCTGAGCATTGATTACCTTTCGAAATTACAGTTAAAATATGACACCTATAACACCACACTTTCATTTTGTACCACAAACATATGTGCTTGCTGCAAAATAGAGCTGTGAACTCCTTATGCATTTAGCTAAAATCATTTCAAACATGATTTCTTTACTTTATTTTGTGAGGTACCTATATTTTATGAAATACTTGTTAGGTATTTTTAAATGTTTTACATGCATCCCAAACACATAGGACAATGCCCAATAAATAATGAGCATGTAATACATGTATCTGTTGAATAATTCATCCTGGGTTCATGACTCTAAAATTAAAGTAATCTCATTTTACAGATGAGAAGATTAATTGTAGCTTATGGAAGTCTGACAAAAAAGTAACACATTATTCTCATACAAAATAAAACTTTTATTAAAATTACTACAAGAATGCTGCTTTACTTTTGATAGTCAAGCTAAGTATGATGGAACATTGTGCATGTGCATCCAGGAGGTCAAGGAAACCTTGGAGAACTGGTGCACTAAGAACTAGGTTCAGAACACAAAGCAGGAGTGAAGGGAGTGAGGTTCTGATGCAGTCCCGAGGTACAGCAGAAAGTCAGCTGAGGAAACCAGTCAGGAGTCCTTCCTACTACATCTGGGCTCCATGGCTCCATGACCCTCCACTTTAACTCAACACTCTGACTATCTACAACCCACTTTTGACTGGTGAGATCACTGCCTCAACAATTGATAGGCCAGTCCAAGCTCGGTCAAGTCTTCCTGCCTGGTTAGGTCTTAATGCTATATGAGATGATGGCCTGCCTCTCCCATCTTGGGAATCTCAAATATAAAAAGATCAGTAAATAAAGCAAATGGAAACATTCCAATCCATTTATATAGGGTTGATCAGACTTCATGAACCAAACCGGCATCCCTGACCTCAAATCAATAAAATACAATCAATCCTTGTCTCAGACCTTGTGTAGAGCGTGCGTCTCTACAAATTGTTCCTTGGTGGCAGATACAGCTGCTCTTCTCACTTCGCAATAAGCAAAGCACATCTTAGGCAGGCTACCTGGCTGAATGAGCAACACAGAATAAGGCAGTGGAGGTAGATTCTAGTTCAGCAGCCTTTCTCTCTCTGTTAAAGGGGAAGTGTTCATTGCGCTACATTACACTACATTTCAGTCCATATCAGGAAATGTAAAAGCTAGAAACCTAAGATATAAATTTTTAGAATGCTGTTTCCCAGCTGTTTCTCATGGACAGGCACACCTGTATAATGACCATTATTATACAGATCACTGCAGTACATGGATGTGGTGGTTCAGCCCCTTAGGTCAATCCTGGACACATCAGCCTCTGCCAAAGCCTAGGAAGGACAGATGATCAGACCACACTATTTGTGACTAAATGGCTACATAAAGAAATAACTATAAAAGTTTTTTATAATCAATATAGTAATTTAACTGCTGTAGACCATCACCCAGGATCACACCTCTAACTCTATTTCACATCTGCTACAGGCCAGACTGCGGGGTTGGGGAAGAAACAACCCCAACATTCATGAGAAACCCAGATGTTCATAGGAAAGACAATAAAGAACACAGACAATTGCTGTGTGGTGCAATGTGACCACAAGCCAAAGAATGCGGGCAACCAAAAAAAGCTTGAGGATATGAGTAACAGATCCTCAGCAACTACACTCTAAAAGTCACCAGAGTCATAGACAAAGACAGATGTGGCAGCCCAAGAGCCCAGAGATACCAGGAGTAGAAGTCTATGGTAGGTCATCAGATCCTCCTGGCTTTGGCTGTGTACGTTCACAGTACTGAGCTAGGATGGGTCTGAGACACTACAGCTCCATCAATGCAACACAGACAAGGTGGAGTAAGGATCTGAGACAGAACATGTAAAGGGAGCCTGTGCCTCACACCTGTCTTTGCCTATAACTCTGATGAGCTTCAAAACTTAGTGCTTCAATATTTAGAGGACACAATACAACTCTTAAAAGGGGAATAGTGATTCAATAAGGAATTGAAGAAGCTAGATGAAGGAGCTCAGATTGGGATAGAGTTGTAAGTACAAGCCATCTTTTGCTTTGTTTTGTTATGTTTGTTTTGAGCGGTTTTGCCAGGAATTGTGTTGATGGCTTTCCAAGCATTATCTCACTTATTCTTCACATCTGATTACATCTGGCTTTTCCCCTCTCCAGAGGCTTAGAAATTAAGCCACAGAGAATTTTAATTACTTGGCTAAGGGTCTACAGCTAATTGAAGTAGAGGTAGGCTTTAAGCCTAGGTATTTCTTTTTGTGACTCATAATTTTAAATTGGTATTAGCATGCCTGTAGTACGCAATGACTGCATTCACCATGAGGAGTTGGTACATACACATAAAGTGTCTTAATTCTTTCTTCACTCTCTTCCCCTTCCCCACCCCTCTTCTCTCCATCTCTAGTTCCCTTTCCCTTGAGCTCTAATCTTTTCAGAGGCCTCACTCTTTTCTTTTATGATGCTCCCATGAAGAAACCCACAAAAGAAGGAATCTTGTAGGCAGGTATACTGGGTGAAGATACAGATTTGGCAAATATCTTCTTAGAAAAAAACAGATATTTCAGAATCTGTCCAAATCTAAGAACATGAATGGACCCTAAAATATATACCAAGGATTAGAGTCCTGCCTTCCTAGAAAAAGGTTTCATAGATTCTTCTAGAATTGTTTTAAATGAGCTTCACTAGGATATACATGTCAAGTAATAACTGTATAGCTTTTCTAATGCTGTTGAACCTGTTAAAGTCACCATAAAGACATTGTTTCTGAGGACACTGTATTATAACCTCTTGCTGGAGACCAGTGGAGAAATATCAAATCCTATATTGTATTTGTTTTGCAAAATTTATCCACTCATAGAGAAACACACTTGCAATCCAAATCCCAGCTACTTGGGAGGTTGAACCAGTATGATGACAAGTCTGAGCCCATAAGGTTGTTTTCTTGGCTGAAATATAGGAAGAATCATAGCATCTACATGTTTGGGTTCGGGAAAAATATAATGTGGTAATGCCAAAAAGAGAAGTGCTTACTTAGGACACTGTTTAGAACATGATACCAACAAGTATTGGCTCTTTGTCCAATCATCATCAGCAGCAGCAGCAGCAGCAGTGGCAGCGGTGGCAGCAACGGCATCTTCATCACACTTATGTTTCTGTCTTGGCATCTAAGGATGGTGAGCTTCAACACATATTATTTTCCTCCTCTAAAAAGTAAAATTACTGTATACCCCAAGTAACCTGAGTTTCCCTTTATTTATCTATATCCTTATTTTCCCCTTCAGCCAATTGTCTCATTTACATACTTCGAAGTCCATGATAATGAACACTTTAAAATACCAGCTTTCCACCTCTGTGAAATAAGGTGAGTTATTCATAGTTACATACATCTGTCCATGAGTTTTCCAAAAGGAAGGTGGATCATGGAGCGATGAAATGATTTGTACATGAAGACTCAAAGAGGAATAATTCCTGAGTTCCAAATCTTAGCCCCTAGCCTTTCTGTGTGGAAAACTGCTGAAGCTTTCTCTGTCTCTGAATTTCTGCAAAGTCCTCTCAGAGTCTGTTGTGGTTTTGACTGTATTCTATGCTACTAAATTTTGAAACAAAAATGTTCCTTGTTGTTTGGCACAGAAACTTCAACAAAGGGAGGAAGGATGCTGAGTGTGAAGATCAGAATAACTGGCAAAAAGGAAGGATCCTTGGAGGGTCGTGTACTGCTGAGGTAACCTGAGTGTTGTGATACAAGCAGGAATTTTAGTATTATTTTTAAGGAAAGAAAAAGTCAATCTCCCTTTACTCCCAATAGTAGCTGTGATTAATCCATATGGATAAGAAAAGGGAGCAGCCAGACACACAGCCCTTGAGGATTTATGGTTGTTGATGTATAATAAGCATAAGTTTAGAATTACACTTGTTTGTAAGCCCCAGGCTGCACCCGGAACGTTCCAGGCAACTCTGTCTTTATTCCACATGGCCTCAGAGGCCACATAAAGGACATTTGTGGCTGCCACCTGCCCTACATTTCTCTATTGAGATTTGATTTTCTATGTTCTAGTAAGTTTAGCTGCACGTTTTCCCACCACAACCACTGCCACCCTCACCTCCAGCTTTACAGGACTTGATAACAACTCCACGCCTTGGAACAACAGGATGGAAAATTCCCGCTGGAACAGTGACATAAATAACTACTCCACTGCTCCAGCTACAAGTCTGTAAGCCCACATTTTAGAAAAGCCCTCATATTCCTCCCCAGGTACAGCCAGAAGCAGAAAGAGAAATGGGTCTGAATTGCTTTTCCTTCAAATCAGCTGTAGGGTACTGAGGGCAGGAACCTCTTCAACTTCACGATGCGTCTGGATCTGAACAGCATAAATTATATTGGAAATAACTTTTTAGTACAATCCCTCCCCTACTCTATCCACACACTGTCCAGCAGTATATTCCACGTGATTTGCTTAGTGCTCCTTTATATTATAGGCTAGAAACAGAATCATAATCTCCCTCTCCTGCCATGGAGACTCCCGATGCTCACATCGTCCATGCCTCACAGAAAACAACTCGTCTACCCGTGTTCAGTACTGGATCAAAAACTACAAATTCTCTTGAGATTTCCAATTTGGATATAGGGCTGTTTGCCAGGAAATACCAAATTCCAATCTTGGGTTTAAATCTGTCTGTTTGGGGCTTAACAGAGAACAAAACAGAACACATTTCTCATCCAGTTGTGCAAAGTCACGCCTCACCTGCCCCTGGGGGTTCAGTGAGGATTAATGGCTTCCATTTCCTAACCACAGCCCCTCTTTGGCAGTATGTTAGGGATATAGGCCCGTTAGCTGGGAATGTTGTTCCAGGGGCCTTAAAGGATTAATAGGTTTCACCAAACCCCGAACTTACTGGTACAAATCTGGCTGGGTGAGTTAATGGGCTAATTAGTTAATTGTCAATTCTGCAAAGAAGCGTTATTGTTTTGTACTTTATTATATTCCAAACGGTAATGACTCTATAAGGGAGAGGCCATGAGGAATTGAAGCAGGCTGGATGATGGTGACACACAAAACTGGCACCAACAGACTCTTGTCCAGGCTGCTCTGAGGGACAGCAGTAATTATATCCCATGAGTAACTCCAATAACAAGAGCAGTTGAGAAGGGCTTGGAATCCATCATTTAAAAGTCCTTTGGATGTGAGAATGTGTGTCATAAAGTAAAATGAAGAGTTAAAGTGATGGCAAAATGATCTGTTTTTGTGTCACTGGGGTTTGGCAGATTATGTACTCATGTGTGAATGGGGGCAAGATTTGATCTGCAGCATAAGTAAATATGCAAAGTAGGGAGGACCCTTGTGGTAAGGCTTTACAATACCACTTGAAAATAAGTTTATGTTATAGCCATAGAAAAGAGCAAAGCAGAAGCATTTGAAAGTGTGAATATTCTATAAATAAGCATTAAGGGACATCAGCATGGGAAATCTAAGTCACAGACAGTATTAACAAGGGGAAGTCATTGGGAGATGTTTGACTGTGTGGTTATGATTAGAGAGTATATAGCTCAGACAACTTGTTTCGAAGGAGAATGTTTTAAAATTTCATGAGCCTCTGGATGATCTGGGAATGTGTTCAATCCCCGAGCACATCAGTACATTTTGAAGAATTGGAAATCCTACACAGAATAGTCACAGACCAAATGATGGATAATTAAACATTCCTGGTACCCCAGGAAGCATGTTTAATTTAAGCCACTTGCCAACATAGTAGCTAATGAGACTTTTGGAGGAAAAAAAAAAGTATGTACAAAGAACAGCTGAAAACTTTTTTCTTGCAAAGGGAATTTTTGTTAGAAGAGGGAAAAAAAAACCTAATTGAAACACACACGAACACAAACATGCGTGAATATTCCTGGAAAGATGAAGTCAGCCCTCTCAGTTGTCTCTGCAGTAGTCACTCTGCCTTCTTTAATGCTGACCAAGCTCTGATTTTCTTTTTGCTTCCACCCTTTCCTGATAGGTCTAAGCTATTAATGTTGGGTGGCTGACGCAGAGGGCTGCTTTACAGGTGGGCTGTATAACCACTTCTGGTAATGAGATGTGAGATGCTATCTACTGGGGTGTGTGTGTGTGTGTGTGTGTGTGTGTGTGTGAACTTTTTCCTTCCTGATAAATTCCTCAAGTCAGAACTTTTTCCTCTTCAATTGTTGGCTAAGGCTGCACTTTGGAGTGCTTCTGGAATTACTTCAACACTGTTTTAATAATAAAAAGCAATAGGCTTTTGATGAAGGCCCTGAAAGAGAGCCTGGGTCTTTAATGATATTCTTGAGCTACTGATCTTGCTAAGATATACCTTGGAGTTCTGTAAATATGAGATGATAAATCACATTATTGTTTATTCCAGCTGACCTGACTTTTTTGTTGTTAGCTACCAAGATATTCTTAGAAATACAAAAGCAATGGCCATGTGCTGGTCCCAATCCCTGTTTGTTCCAGAAATGTTAAATCCAAGGTCATATGTTTATTTAGAACATGAGCTGTGGGGACGATCATGTGATTGGATCCTGTTCACTGACTGTACGAACTTGGATAAGTCACCAAGGCTTTTAAACCTCTAAAAGGAAATTTTGCCTCTAAAAGGACAGTAACCAAGTAACCAACAAGCTGGATCTCTCCCAATGACTTCACCTTGTTAATAGCATCTGTGACTCGGGCATCCCCTTCTCACCTTACTGCTATTTATAGAATATCTTAGAGGACAGTTTAGAAGCTTATGCGAGAGGAGAGAGCACTTGAAAAGTGTGTGCTCAACACTAAGATCTACAGTACAAACACAGATACCATATAAAGGCAACACTGACAGCTGTTTTCCAATAGGAAGACAAATCAAGTGAGAAAATAAACACCATTCAAGCAGCAGGATAAATAAACCTTGAAAGACATATGGTATATTGGACAGCATCTGTGTATAGGACTTAAAATCTATCCTTTTTTATACCAAATGTATAATTAAGTTTACAAAAACAGCATTTTCTCAAATCTCTGAGGAATCTGGAATATGAGGGAAGGATACTTCATGATTCTCGAACCTGAGAGATAGCGAATGTCCTGTGTCCTTGAGTTGGTCAGAGAAGAATCAATGAGGAGACTGACATGGAACAGCCCCTGCATCAGGGAGAAGGAGAACATGCTGAATATTCTGACCTGGAAGCCAATGAAAGTGTCTGTGAAAACTGGAATGGATACCTCTTTGGGGATGTTGCAAAAGGACCAAAAAAGAACAAAGAAGTGACAACAGAATTTCTGTGGAGGTGACAATGACTAGATTGTGTTGAAGAGGAAATGAGGATTGACAAGTTGGAAACAATGGCTGTTCACATCTTTTATATTTTACTAGGACCAGATAGGAAGAAGAAGACAGTAGGGATAAGTCCTCCCAGAATGATACTTCTTTTTCTCATTTCATTTAAGCTGAGAGATGACAAAACATGCCGATACTGATGTGAACGATGCAAGAAGAAGGGATATTGATCAGTCAGAGAAAAAGGAGATGATGGTAAGATAAAAGTCCTTGAAAAGAGTGATAATGAGGAAATGTGTGACTTCTGATTGGGCCTGGTAAACTATTCATTATTCCACCATGAGAGGAAGGGAGGGTACAGATAGATGCAGGTATGTTGCTGAATTCAGTTATGGAAGATGAGTGGATTCTTACCTGTTGGCTTCCATCCTGAACAATATGATATTAAAGTGAACAAAAACAAAATAAAACAAAACCTAAAAGCAAACAAATAAAAAAAAGAATTTTGCAAAGCTAGAAGGGAAAAGGAAAAAGACATAAATTTGTATATATATACATACACATAAGATAGCTAAAATGACTACACTACTAATTGTATTAGTTCTTGGAAAAGAACAGTTAATACTTATATGATTAGATCAATTGTACATGCCTATATCTGCTAATCTATGCAATCCTTTTGAAGGTAACAATATGCAATATTACAACCACTGCTAAATTCCTATCATACTGTTTTGGAAACCTATACTGTTATTGTTTTGGGTTTGTTGTTGTTTGTTTGTCTCTTTTGCTTTTTTGTTTTTCTTTTCTGTATCTTTTTTACTCTTAAATAAAAAATTTTTTAAAAAGCATGACAGCTGGCAAAAAAAATATTGAAAATTTTAAAGTTTTGACCTTGGGATGAAAGTACAGAATTGTGAGAATGAAGAATAGAACTTGTCTCTAACAAAAGAATACTCTAATTGTTCATATATGGAGTCCCTTATATGGATGAATTCTTAGAAACAGATGTAGCCTAAAAGTTTTGGGACAGGATACTGGTGGATTTATTAACATACTAGTAAATTTATTAAGAAAATCAGTTATCTGATCACTGTTCAAATGCTTGGTGGCAGCACAATGTGACAGAAAGAAAATAATCTGGGTCAGAAGAAACGAGGTAAGTTCCCAGCTTTTTAAATACATGCCACAAATACTGGGCAAGTAGTCTTCTCCCAACTTCCATTTCTCCAGCTAGATAGAAAACTATTAAAGTCATAAATTGTATCTTATAGATTTGTTATGAAGTCAAATCATCATTGTGATCATCATTATTATTTCCCTGACAGTATTAAGAGTTGTTGTTCATTGGCTTTGGATGCCTACTACAAGGCAATAATTCTAAACTACACCTCTTGGTGTGCAGGGCACATACACACATGCACACACATAGAGTTAAGAACTGAATAATGTCCTTTCAGAGTTCATATATTGGTGCCTTAGTTCCTAGTACATCGGAAAGTGTCTGTATTTGAGGTAGGATCTTTAAAGGAATGATTAAGTGAGTCTGTTAAAGTGGGCCCTAATATAATCTGGTTTATGTCCCTACATAAGGGGCAATAGGACATACAGAGAAGGGAACTATGAGGAGAGAAAAGATCTCTGGAGAGCACAGGGAGCAGAGGTACATTTGCAAGTTACAGAGAGAAGCTTTAGAAGAAACCAAACCAACTGGCATCTTAATCTTGAACTTGTAGCCTCCAGATGATATAAAAACTAAATTTCTGTGATTTGCACCATCCAGCACGAGACATTTTGTTATGGCAGCCCAAGAAGACTAGCACACACACACACACACACACACACACACACACATCTTTATCTTAACTTTACAAAGTAAGCCTTATTATCTTTTTTCAGATGAGGACTATGAGGCTCAGAGTTTAAAGGCCTTCCTTAAAGTTAGTGTGATGGATAAATGCTTAGAAAGCCCATAGTAACTGTGAGATCTCCTCTAAAGATAATTATGAGATATTGAAGCTATGGAAACCAAACTTAAAAAAAAACCTATTTATGCATTTCCCATAACCATACTCTTAAGTACATTTTTACCTAATGTGCTGTGATGTTGTAATGCTTTGTTGTCGCTGTTTTCAAAGCTCCAGGATGACTATCCTTTCAAGGTTTATTAGAATTTTTAAATGTTCTTCTTGTTGCACCTTTTATTGGTCCCTTCTTGCAATTCTATCTTTCAAACTCAATTAACCAAATTGTTTATTCTTCCTGCCTTTGTTCTCCTCTCAGCTGGGGTGACCTCAGGGGATTGCAGCTTGCCGGTTTCGCAGTGAAGTGCTTAGATCAGAAGTCTGAGCAGGACCCCATTTACCAGGACAGCGCTGCTGTCAGATGGTGTGTTTATCAGTGCAGCCCCAGACCTCATAGCTTCGGAAACATCTGGGATCTCTGCCTTCCCCTGCAGCATTTCCCTCCCATTAAAAGTGGGGCCTAAAATCTCCCTGGTGCATCTTTGGTTGGGAACTGGGTGACTTCCAATGGAAGGGTTAATAAATATAATTAAAAGGTTCATCCAACTGGATCTTTCTCTGAGTGTCTTCTTTTGGAAGGCTGACCTTGTCCATCTCATAAATAGAATTTTTAAAACATGAGGACTTTGAAAGATTACAGATGTGCTTTGTTTATTGATTCGCATAGTTTGTGTCTGGCCAGTTGTAGTCACAGACCCCAAGACAATTAAGGGTACACATACTTACGCAGAAAGTTAGCAGAACATGTTCACTGCTTGACTGCCTGGCCAATGGTCCCTACAAAGGAACAGTCATCCACTCCATGATCCCTGTAGACAGGTAATAATTCTATGACTCGTCAGGAAATAACAGTGGCAGTAAAACAGCAGTCACCAGTTTCCTGACTGACTATTATATAAGCTTGCTTGCATGCTTATTCCTACTTTTAACCAAAAGTTTGCAAGCTGCCAATTTTGACTTCTTTTTTGCTATTAAGAAAACAAACTTAGCAAACTTAAGTAATATATACAAAGTCTTAGAATTATAATGTGTCTAAAATTATCTCTCGTTGCTCTATTAAATTTTCTCTCAGCCAATCATCACAAACATTTTAAAACTATGAGTTTTCTTTAAAAACTTAACCTTTGAAACTTCATTAAGTTGAATGGTGCTTTCTCAAAGCACTAGTCTTCAGTTATTGTCTTGTAGAAGTCTAGATGTTCAGTGATCCTTTAAATTATTGGTTTATTGCAATATCATTCAAAAGATGACAGTTTGGATCATTTTTAAAATTTCTTTTGTGTCTGAGGTTTTGTTTATCGCTGTCATGTGGAAAAAAAATTACAGTGAGGCTTGAAATGCGAAGTTTTTCTTTTACCATTCAAATACGGGCCAGCAAGAAATATAAAGGCAAGATTCACTTTCAGTGATTGACTAGTTAGACAAACTAAAGAATAAATGCTGAATAAATTTGATGTAGTGACTACTGCTTAAAATACATGAATCCTAATGTCTCTAAAAAGTGACAGATTGGAAACAGATCTTTGATCAAATCCTAATGGCAACACCATGGACTGTGATGATGATAATTTGAGTTTATGTTGCTTTTTTTCCCCCTTTCAAATCTATCAACAGATGTATCAGGAAACAGACCACAGCTGGACATGTACAGTGACCACAGCTGGACACATATAGTGATCAGCATTTCAAGGGACCATATGATTCATCTCCATCAAGTGACCTCACTAGGAAGTTCAGTTCCTTGCCATTTGGTAGAGATTGCTGAGAATTCAGTCTGAAGTCTGTTGCCATGAGAACGAAAATAGGTGGGCTCTTCAATGAAAACTGGTCTCCCAACCAAAAAACCTTCCCTTCCAACATGATTCTACTTGGGATCTCTGGAGGCCAGCCTGGAAATAATTTGAAAATAGTCAGAAATTTGAATGAATACAAGCATAACCTTTGCATATATTTTTATAGTTACAGTTTTTGTTTGAAAAAAAAAAAACAAGATGATATTAACGAATGAGTAACAGAATCACCAAGTTAATACAATTCTGATAGTTTAGTAGTTAAGAGAATGAGATTGGAATTCAAAAAGGGTGGCTTTCAAATTCAGCGTTCTGCTGCTGATTAGCTATGTGGCCTTGGGAAGTTAACCTCTTAGACCCTTAAATCTCTTTATCTCTCTGATGGAAATAATCATGCTCAGCTGAAACCTAATGGAAGAATTAAAGACCAACAGGAATATCAATCATATTTCAAACGCTGGGCACAAAACAACATAAAATACATTAGATTTTAATACTAAATTGATTATCAATATTAGTATAGTATTATGATAAAAGTAATAAATGTCACCAGTTTTAAAAGTAGGTTTTTAATATGCATTTGCAAAGGCAGTAAAGAAGATGAAAAAGAGTAAAAGGTTCAAGAGATAATAAAAGGGCTGGCGCTGAACTGACTTTGATATAAATGGGTTTTCAGGGGAAGGTGGAACATTTTAAAAGAAACCAAGCCAAACATTTTTTAAAACCACACAGTAGGGTACTAAGGTGGCACTCACACATGAAAATCAATATGATTTGCCAAAAATATAAATAAGAAAATTCATCAGCTGGAAGAAGCTTTGCTGCAATGTGCATGTTGCTTCCATCTGGAAGAAAAATGCTAGAAAGACACTTAATATTCATGACTGACACATTTTCTTTGTGCTGTCAGTCAGCTGGAACCAAAATACACAGCTGGTTAGAAAGCCCATCTCTACTTCATGTTTCATCTGATGACCTTATACATCAAATCAAGAAACGCGGGCTGAAACAACACTCTTCATCCAGGTTTATTTTCTCTAGAGGATGATACAGGACCAATATCTGCCACCATGTAACCTGTTTCCTTTCCTCACCTTTCAAGTTCTTATCTGAAGCCAACACTAGATTTCAAAGATAAAAGTCCAATTATCAGCCCCCAAAATAAGAAAGAGAACACACACGCACAGAGGCAAAATATCTATCTTTTTTGCAGGCAAAATAATTTGTCAAATAGAAGATTAATTTTGTTTTCAAAGCACTGAAGTTAGGTAGAGATATTTTTAAATCTATTTTTTTAAAAACTTGGCCATAAATATTCAGGAAATCTAAATGCTGGAGAGAATCTTCATTGTTCAGATATGTCCACTTTTTAATGATTATAAATCTTTCCTATCATTTATTACAAATTCCTATAATTGTAATCTGCACAGAGTATTTCTTGACCACATTTTGCACTTCCACAGGATATGCATGCTTAATTATATGTGTTGGGTTTTAGTTTTTACATAGGAAGTGAGTACATAAAGTTTTACTGTTTTATCTGTGAGCAGAGATCAAAATACAGGAGTCGACAGAGGAAGGATGACACTGAAGTGTTTGATCTGTTCAAAAAAAGAAAAAGAAAAAAGAAAATCACTCGCCCTTTGCCATTTGTCTGAGAGCATGAAATATATATATATATATATATATATATATATATATATATATGTCATAAATGCAAAATCAGAAACAAAAGCAGTCAGGTAAACTCATGCCTAAATCTTCCTTGAGATTCCAACCCTCTTTAGCATGTCAGCTTCAACCAATAAGAAAATATTTGCATGGTGATGACAAAACTAAAATGAAATACATTATTATCCTTAAAAATATTTTATGGGAGAGATAATTCTTAGAACCATATCAATACTCTTATTCTCTCCTGAGAGATTACTTTAAGGCTAGTATGTAAGTCCCAGAGTGCTGTAGCGGAAATAAATTCCTAGCTCTCGAGTCTTCTGAGAATTCATTGCAGATTTACACATTCTTGCTTTTTGGTAAGTAGCAGACTCTAACGATCCCTGATGACAGAGTGTGGTTATGGTTCTGAGGTATGAGAGATTTAATTAGACATCAAATGTGCATTGCCTAATGATGGTTGTTTAAATTATCAAGGCACACATTGCAATTCTCAGACCCACAAGCTGGAAGGAAGCATGAGGTAAAAATACAGTAAATCCCCCTTTTGACATAATGGGATCAAAGAAATATCATGTTACCATTGGCAGGCTCACAACTCACCACCTCTCCTTCTCTAATAGTCTGGGCTGTTTTGTATTTCACAGATGATTGCTACTTATTCTCTGTCTCCCAACTACCAAGTCTGCTCATCATCACATTTGTCATTTTAATATCTTGGCTAATTTCACCCCAGAATAATGTTTCTGTTTATAGAAGTGTGGGCTCTGTAGCAAGCAACAAATACCCAGGGGTTTCCAGGAAGCAATGCTAATAGGTGCTGGAATAGGGAAAGGCTATCCAATCAAAACACAGCACCTATTCCCATCGCCTGTCAGCCCCAGCCCTCAGGAAGCAGTGATTAGAATCTTGCTGTGTGCAGCTGTTTGCAGGCAGCCTGTCTGCCAAGACGGTGAAGACCGGGCACTTTGCTACCAGGACTTTGAGACTAAGATACAGAAAGGGAATCAAAAGTTCTTCACCAAAGGTCAGGGGCTACAGCACTATGTCTGCAAGATAGGAACTCACTGACTGTTCATGGCTAAGCAATTATCTCCATCCTTCTTACAAGGTGTGGACCACATTTGACCAAAGTGAAGCCGCTCTTGGTCATCTCAATGAATTCCTATGGTGCCCAGAGGGAGAGAGGGAAGGAGCAGTTGCTGATTAGAGGACTTATGACTGCAAGTGTTTCCCAGGTAGAAACCATCTGGGCAGGTGTCTTTTAAGTAAGATTAATAAACATATGTCACTGCAAGTTTCTCATTACAAGAGGCATGATAATACAGAATCACAATTTCTGAGTCCAATTGCCAAGCTGCCACAGAGCAAAATTTCTCCAGATAAACAAAGCCCTGTGCCAGCTGGGATAGGAAATTCTGCCCTTGCTGCACCTGAACTGTTTTATTCCGAGGTAAACAAGCTTTTTCCTTTCTGGAAAAGCAAACAGGCATAGGCCTCTCTGTCCAAACCGAAACATGGATCATAAAACTTCTCACCCTGCAATCTGTATGCACACGGACCCAAATCAGCATCCTGGCCCCTAAGCCAACGTCTCGGGCCAAGTAAGAGACTATTTTAGAAGTTTGTATCAGAAGCTGGTGGCCAACAGAGTGGAGAGATCAGCAGTTTTCAAGGACAACAATAGACAAGTTAAAGACCACGGTGACAAATGGAGGCAGTGTTCCAAGGAACCCCACATAGTCGGCTCAAAATTTAGTTTCTCCAAAACATCAGAATGGGCTCCCAAGGGCCCATTTGAGCCATTGTTTGCGTTTCAAATTCGGGATCAAAATATATTTTCATTCTGCGGTCCGTGTGTGTAAATCTACCACTGGACATTTGTTTAAATCTTGCTGTAAGACATAGGGCAATCTATTTTCACAATAGCTGCAAAGAGCTCAGAAAACAGTATCAGATTTTCTTATCTATAAAAAATTATTTTCAATATTTCCATTTGCTTGAACTTGTAGTGAAATGACAATTCATTTTTCATTTTATTGCCTAGAGTAGAGAGAGAGAAAGAGAGAGAGAGTCTATTTTAGAATTCCAGCATCAGGTTGGTTTACAGGTTGTAAGGCTGTACGGAACAGTTCTCAGCAAAACAGAAATACTTGTCCATCTAGTAGTTAGTCTACAGCAATGCTTATCCCTGAAGAAGGGAACACAATATTTCCACTGTTAATCAAGAGATGCCAACTCTCAGGTAAAGCAGAAGCTAGGTTTATCAGAAACACTTATAACTATGCTTCAAGAAGTAACAGTGCATATTATCAAATAGAATGACAATTTTCTACAAAACATGGAGTAATACGAATAGGGAGAATTGTGACTCATAATTCTTAACAAAATTTATTGGTTGCTTGCATTCATTTGTTTAGCGTTAGAACCCATAACAATTCATATTGGTTTCAGAGCTTATTTTCACTTAATCAGACTTCTTGATTACAATTTTTCCTGTTGCTGCAAACACAACACAATCTTAAAAGGTTTTCTTCAGGTTTCAATCCTAGGTAAGATGAATTTAATAGGCCCTCTCCTGTTTCTCTTACTGAACTTAGCTAAAAGCCTTTGATGGAATATGTGAAAAACTGTTTGAAGGTTCTGAAAAATAAATGATAGCACATAGCTTGGGGAAGAATGCAGAGCACAAGAAATGGTCAGATCAGTGTTCTGAAGTTCAACGCAGCAGCCTCCTACAGCTCTGAGCACTGCACAAACAGAAACAGCCGCAACAGGAGTGCTCTTTGGCAAGTGGGGAGGCGGTCTTTGTGGGTCACAGAGTAGAGAGGAACCTTCATTTTGCTTTTTATTGTTATTGTTTTCATTCCTGCTCAGGCTTCCAGGAAATGCTAAAGTTTGGGCAAGAGCATAAATTAGAGAAGGGAAACTTTCCTTGTGACCAGGGGTCTTGTGGTCCTGATAACAAGGGAGGGGCGCTCCCTGTTACTTTTATTTTTACCCTGGGCTCCAGCAGCAGAGGCAGTCATAGGCACTGTGTGTCAGAAAAACAAAATTAAGGCTTGGGTCTGTCCTCAGACCACTAAGGCCTCCTTGGACTGTGCATTTGAGAGCAAAAGAATATGGAGGAGAGGAAGGAGTCAAAGAAAGAGATCACATAACATTGTACACGAACTCCTGAGATCATCCCTGAGCAAACTATAAGCCGATCTGAATGTAGAGCACAGTCGGAAACCTCCAAGAATTGAAGTTTTGGGGAAAGAAATTTTTTCCACCTAAATCAACATTCTCCATAGAGTGCCATAAGATAATATTCAAAATATCTTGAGTTTAATCTCAAATTACTCAATATGTAAGGGATTGTAACAATTTCAACATCTCCCAAGAAAAAACATAATCAAGAGATGCCAACTCTAAGGTAAAACAGAGCTAGAATTATCAGAAACATTTATCATTATGACTATGTTCCAAGAAGCAAAAATGAATATTATCAAATAGAATGAAATAAAGTCTTAGCAAAGATCTAGAAACTAAAAGAAATGACTGAAGAATTGAAAAATGTGAAAGCCTTAAAATGTAAAACCCAGTGGGATGGACTTGATAGGACTGTGGAGATGATAGAGTGAGTCAGTGAGTTTAATAGGCAAGGAAAGTAGGCAATGTAAAAAAGTGGGGAGAAACAGATTGAAAAGGGTGAACGGTACCTTGAGTAATACTGAATGGTATTTGTTACCAGAATCTCAGAATGAAAGGGATATTGTGGTATAGACAACATACTTGGAAATATAATGGCTCAAAACATCCCAAATTTGATAATAAAGAAATTTAAGACTCAAGAAGTTCATGAATCCCCAGCAAAATAAAATAGAGAAATTCGCACCTATACACATCTTATGAAAATTACTAAGAATGCAGGGCAAAAGAAAAGAAAATCTTAAACAGGTGAAAAAGGTTGAATTAAATAGAAAAGAAGAATTCACGATTCAGCAGGCTGAGTTTCTCATCAGAAAAGTGGAGATTGGGAGCCAACACAACAAACTGTTTAACTGTTTAACAAGAAAGAATTGCCAACTCAGAATCTAAATCTAGCAAAAAAATAGTCTTATGCAACACAGGTGACACATAGTTTCAGAAGGAGAAGCACTGTAAGGATAGACCATTGGCATGCCTGCTATAAAAGAAACGTTTCTTCAAAAGAAAAAGAAACTATATTCCTGGGATTCTTGGAACTTCAGGAATGAAAGAAAAATAAGAAATGAGAGATATCTGGTGAATTCACTACACTATTTTTCTCATGTTACCCTATAAATGTGAAAAATGCTTGAAAGCAAAAATCATGTCTTACTGGGGTTTCAGTATATCCAGAGATGGAATATATAGGATGACTAAACATGTTGGAAGAAGAGCAAAAGGATCTCAGTGAGTTAAAATTTCTATTTTCCACTTAAAATGATTAATTCTAATGTTAATTCTTGTCACACTGTAAAAGCTTAGGCCTACATATTGTAATCTCTAGACAAAGCTAAAATTTGATACAAAGAGAAACATTTTAAAATTTAATAGATTAGATAAATTAAAGTGAAAAATCAAAGAACAATTCAAGTAATCTTGAAGTAGTATATATGAGGTCTAAAGAGAATGAAAAACAAATGGAGTAAGTGAAAAAAATAAATAAAATTGGCAAGCTTAAATCCAAGCAGGCCAATAATTGAACTACAGAAAAAGTCTATAGGCCAATTTAAAGAGATTATTTTATGCTTTCTATAAAAAACAATGTTAACTATAATCATCTAAGTAATTTAAAAATATTCATGCAAATACTAATTTTAAAAAAGCTGGAGTTGTTACATTAATTTCCGACACATTAAAAAATTACCAGAGATTGAAAAAGAAATTATATAATGATCAGGGGTGAATATGCTAAGAATTCATAGTAATCCTAAATGTGCATGCATCCAACAATATAACTTCAAAATACATGAAAGAAACATTTATATAACTGAATAGAATAGTGAGAAATCCATAGTTCCACATATTGTCAGCACTTGCCCTGTAACAAGTTAACTGAAAATGAATAAGGCTATGGGATTGAATTCTCTATTCTCCATAGAGATAGTCAACATTTACAGAATGATCCATGAAGATCATAGCAAAACTGTATGCTGAGAACTACAAAACTGATGAAAGAAATAAAACTACAAAACTGATCAAAGAAATAAAACTACAAAATTGATGAAAGAAATAAAACTACAAAACTGATGAAAGAAAAGAATTAATAATTAACCTGATATACTATGTTCATGGTTTAGATTGAGCCAAAACAGATAAAGTGCCAAATCTCCACAAATGGATACATGCATTTAATACCTTTCCAATAAAAATTCCAGGATGAGGTTTTGTATATTAAGGTAAAAAGCATCACTAAAATTTAAATGGAAATTCAATATAATACAGGGCATACAATCTGACATAAGAATAATACATTTGAAACCAATACTGTGCTTTTTTGCTAAAGGGATAGAAAATGGAACAAAATGTAGACCTCACAAATAGGACTAAAAAAGTATATTTAGTTGCTTTTTGCCAAAGCTATAAAAAGAAAGAGTAGGATTTTAGCAAATGGTGATGAAATCATGGGACATCTAGAGCCCCCCACCCCTAAAATGAACTATGACCTAAACCCGACTCCTTACACAAAATTGACTAAAAGTGTATCACCAACAAAAATATAAAGTGTAAATCTAGAAATCTTATAGGTGAAAACCTTCCTGACTGTATGTTCTGCAAAGATTCTTAGGTATGACACCTAAAGTGTGACCCATAAACAGATACTGAACAACTGGACTTCATCAAAGTTGAACATTTTGCTGTGAATGACACATCAAAAGAATACGATAAGCTACAAGCTGAGAGAAAATACTTGCAAATTACATGTCCTTCAAAGAGCTTGATTACAAAATAATAATTCTTAAAATGCAACCATCAGACAACTCCATTGGAAATGGTAAGATACTTGACCAGGTATTTCATTAAAGAGATAAACAGGTGAAAATAAGCACAAAAATATTCTCAACATTACTAGCCATTAAGGAAATGAAAATGAAATTCATAATTGTTAGGTCCACCCGCCTGAAAGCGCAGTCATCATGGCAGTGGTTCAAAGCTGTGCCGTGGTAATGCACACCTCCTTCTTCCCAGAACCCCAAATGGCTTCTCCCTCCCAAAAGTCTGCCAGAGCTCAGGAAGGTAAAGGTTTACCCAATCCCCTGCACTCTCACAAAATAAATCAGCTCAGGACAGCCATCAGAGCCCCACCCCATCAGAGGCTGTGTCAGGCGGAACCTGCCCTTTGTCTGCAGGGAGCTGCCACAGCCTTCCTTGTGGTAACTCCCTCCAGGCCCTCCCCGGTTATTAAACTCTTTTCTTATATACTTACCTCCTCTCTTTAATATTCTGCGATGCACTAGATTGAGGACAAATCACTCAATCAGTTGCTGCCATTGACTCCAGCAGATGGAGGCTATGTGGCTTCTGGGGGGTCTGTCCCCAGTCTGAGCCCCCCTCTGGCCTACAGACCTTTTCTCTCTGCTCCTCCTTCTCTCTTCTCTCTTCTCTCTTCTCTCTTCTCTCTTCTCTCTCTCTCTCTCCCTCCCTCTCTTTCTGGGACTAGGGACTCCTCAGCCTTGCTGTTTCTAGCCAACATCCAACACCAGCCTTCATCTCGTCAGGTCCAAGGTGAGCCTCCCCTCTACTCTACTTGGGGTGTCTGTCCAAAATTGTGGCCATGTCAGGATGTCCCCCTATTACTCTACGTCCCTCTGGGGACCTCTATGTCCTTCGGGACCCCCCCATGCCTCTCTGGTGATGACCAGACATGTCATTATTGGGACTAAACTACTACTGCCTTCTTTTTGGACCTCCCTGTGCCTCCTCTGGTGATGACTAGAGAAGTTATCATTAGGACTATGCTACTACTGGTTGTGCCTCACTGGAGGGTGACGATTCTCCTCTGATTCACAACCCTGCCAACACCCGGCTCACCATCCTAATTGGAACACATGGGTAACAATCAATCGTAACCTGGAAAAAACACTCCTCTGGGCTACACTGGGGCTGAAACAAACTCTCAGGCCAAACAGGCTAACATTAAGAGATTTATGTAACTTTTACTACTGAAACGGCAAGCAGAGGTAAATACCTTATGTCCAGCTGCGGGTATGCCCTGACCTATTCCAAACCTACCAGGCCTCCCAAATTCTTTTGACTCGCTTCACGGGTCCTCCTCCTTTATCAGCTTGACACTGTGACTCTCTTCTTTCTTTTTTTTCAGACCTGATAGATGAACTACCTCCACCCCCCTACAGCAATAACTCACATGGAGGCCCCTCCTCTCTCTCCCCTCTTCTTCTTCCTCCTCCTCCTCATCTCAGAATTACTCTTAGAGGACACCCCTGTGAGCGCCTCCTCTGTTTATCCAACTCTGCCCCCTCCTCTTTCTCCCCTGCCCACAGTCCTCCTAAACTCTCACTTCATTTCCCAAGCAGTACCAAACATTCAGACTAAATTCAAAACGTCAGACCTTGGTCATCAATCCCCCCAGGGAGACCTCTTACATACGGCTTTCCATGTCTTCAGTGATAGACAATGACCTTAAAAAGGTTACCTTCCAGGCTGAAACTCTAAGGCCAATTTATGGCCACAGCAGCTACAGCTGCAGTGAGTGGCGCCCAGGGTTTGAGATAAAACACAGACTGGAGAAAAAAAATCTAAAAACCCGAGCCCCCCCCCCCCATCATGCTTCAAGTGTGGCAGAAAAACGACACTGGACACAAGCCTGCCCTGACCTGTGGCCACGACTATGAACTGGTCCCACCTGCAACCAAGAGGGCGATTGGAAGTGTGGCTGCCCTGTCCCTAGAGAGCAGGTAAGTCATCACCTTCCCGCCCTCACAGGATGGGACACTGCCACCTGGACTCACCACCAGCTGGTCTGCTCGGCATCACTGCTGAAGAGAACTGATGGGCTCAGGGGCCCACAGCCTCACCCAGGCGTCTCTCAGAGCCCTGAGTCTCGCTGGACATCTCAGGTAAAACCTTCTCCTTCCTGTTGACACATAGCCACCCATAACAGTCTTCCTGAGTTTTAAGACTGATGTTCCCGGTCTGCAGTCTCCATTGTGGGAATTGACAGCCAACGTACATGACCTCCGCAGACAAAAACCTGCTCCCTGCAGACTCCGAACCCGTTCCTTACACACAGCTGTCTTATTATCCCAACCTGTCCTGTACCTCTTTTTGATAAAAATTCTACTCCAAAAACTTAACTTCTCTTATACTGTCTCCCTCTCCCCACGGCTCTCCAATCCCACCATCACAGCCACTGACTCAGTCCCTCCCCTGCCCTCCTGCCTCATCAACCCTATAGTCTGAGCCCCTAAACATCAACAAGGACTCAAACCTGTTATTCACCGCTTGTTAACTAATAGGTTTCTAAAAGTCACTCACTTGCCTTATGACACCCCTATTCTCCCTGTCCTCAAATCCAACAGCTCCTATCACCTAATCCAAGACCCCAGAGCTATTATCGTTACAATAACCTAATTCACCCAGTGGTGCTGAACCCTTACACTATGCTGTCTCATATTCTTCCACGTACCTCTCATTTTCCTGTATTAGACTTAAAAATACACTTTTCACTATTCCCTCACATCCACAATTCCAGACCTTTCCAAGTTTCAGATACTTTTCAGGCCACTCAACTAACATAAACAGTGCTACCCCAGGAATTCAGAGAAGCCCTCACTTCCTCAGCCAAGCCTTAGCCAATGATCTTGTCACTATAAATCTACAGCCCAGTACATTCATTCAATACATAGATGACCTCTACTCTGCTCCCCCTCCTGTGCCACAACAACACAACACACTGCTGCCTTACTCAACTTTCTCTGTAGTAGAAGATACAAGGTCTCTCTCTCCAAAGCTCGAATCGCCTCACCAAAGGTCAATTCTTAGGCCTCATGCTTACACTCATCACATGGTCCATAACCTCTGATCACAAGACTCCTCTGTAACAGATGCCATTCACAAAACAATAGATATTATCCTTCTTAGGCTTATCAAACTTTTTTCACCTCTGGATCCCCAACTTTGCTTCCTTAGCTCAGCTATGATACCAAGCCTCTAAAGGACCTCTTTCAATACCCCTAGACCCCACTATGCCAATGGACACTCCCTTCACAAAGCTTAAGGAGGCCCTCCTTAGAGTCCCTGCACTTACACTTCCTAATCCTACTATACCCTTTATTCTACACACTATAGCAGAAAAAGATAATACAATGAGAGTATTAAGACACAGTAAAAGACCGTCATTCCAGGCCAGAACCTACCTCCCAAAACAGCTACAGTTAGAGGACGGCCTCCCTGCCTTCCGGTGATAGCAGCAACAGCCATCCTGATACAAGAAGCCCAAAAGTTCACTTTAAGACAGACAATCACAATCTATTCACTACCCCATCTAGATCTAGTCAATCTAATTTCTCACAAGACACTCCCAGCTCTAATGACCCCATTACAATAATGATATAGTATTACATATCTATTAGAATGGCTAAAAGAGTGCACGTGTGATGTACATAGGCACACATGAGAGAAAGTGGTAAGTATTAGTATGCATAGGAATGGCTGTAATTGTCATATATTGCTTTGGTGGGACTCTAACTGGTTCAGTAAAAAAAAACAACAGCCAAGTGAGATGTATCACACACACACACACACAGAGAGAGAGAGAGAGATAGAGAGAGAGAGAGAGAGAGAGAGAGAGAGAGAGAGAGAGAGAGAGAGAGAGAGAGAGAAACAACACACACCATGGAAGAATGAAAGAAAGGAAGCCCATATTTTACTGAACACCTGCTACACAACATACATAATTCCAGACATCAATAAAAATTCATTATTAGTATTATCTAAGTGTGACAGGCACAGAAACTGAAATTCAGTGTCAAAAGAACTTTCCATAGGTCATCTTGGAAATACAAGTTTAGAATACTCTTGGCCTCCTTTTGTTCCCAGAATACAACAGCCCCTTTCTGACCTGTGCTTCCATCCACTCAGTTTCCTGAATTAGGAATGACTCCTTTCTCAGCCCTGTGCACAGGTGACTCATTGTCACCCTTTAGATCTCAGATAACCCATTCTTGCAGACAGCTCTCACTAAAGCCACGTGGTACATTCTGCTCTAGCTCATCACTCTGCTGATGTTCCTGCTAGCACTTACCATACTCTGCAGCTGTTTTAAGTACTCTAGTGTTTGTTTGCTGAGTGTCTCTTCCCTTATCACACAGTAAATTCTGTAATTCAAAACTTGTGTTTTATTTGTTCTTTCTTTTTCAGAGCCAAGCACATAGCTTGTACCTTATGGGTATTCAGTAAATCTTGGCTAGTAAATAGACAAAGCTTTAGGTCAAGAATTTAGATCCAGGTTTATTCCTAACACATGCGTTTCTTCTCTTACACCATAAGGCTATCCTCTGGTTGGTTACTCAGGTTAAGTACAGAGTTACACACTAAAGAGAAACATACAAATAAAAGGCACACACTTGCATGGGTTAATGTTGTACATTTAGGATAATTTCATATATAATTAAATGAAAAAATCATTTTAATTTACACATAGGGAAATTGAATTCTTTTAGGTACACAGTTATGCATTAGTAGATGCAGAGATTTTTGTAGCAACTTCCTCATCCAGGAACAGTATGGTTTCATGACCCAAAGATCCCCCTCATGCTGTTCTTTTTAAATTAAATCTTTGCCTCATTCCAATCTCTGCTAACTACTGACCTGTTGCTATCAGTGTAGTTTGTCTTTTCAGAACATTATAAGCTGGAATCATATACTATGGATCCTTCTGAGATGAACTTCTTTTTCATTTAGCTTCATTCCCTGGAATTCTGCCTAATTTGTATATGTATTAATCATTCTATTATAAATGAATAATATCCTATCCTATGGGTATACCAGAATTTATCTATTCATCTATTCATCGACACTTGGAATATTCTCAATTCTTAGCAATTATGGATTCAGCAGCCATACACTTTTGTATCTGTCTTTTCTCTGAAAGCCCATATATTTTTATCTTCTATCTGGCCTTAAGAATCTAAGCAGTCCCTCAAGTACATGGCAGAACCAGAAGCTCTAATTTCCGCTGCTTTTGCCCTCTTGCGATGGTGGACTGAGACAAGTAACTCACTTTCTGTTGGTTGAACCTGGCAAAATGGCAATTTTGGGAGATCACAAACAGAAAAATTAGGCTGCATTGATTCCATGAAATTCAGTTTGGTAGCACATTAAAACCTCGTCTGGTCTGGTCTGGACTGATTCTTTATCAGATGAGGTGGGGACCATTATAGTTCTACATTCCCTGAGCCAGAGACATCAGAGGCACACTGTTCCTCACTCGCGGAAGGCGAGCGAACATTCGCCTGTCTTGCACACTGCTTCTGCCACCAACAAATTGGCTGGCAGGATCTTTTTGAAGTCACAGTACCAATATATAAAAGAGATTTGCTAAAGGCTGAATTCTATATTAAAAACATTCCATCTCTGTTATCTTTTTATTAGGAAAATTTTATAGTCTCATCATATGGAACACCATTTCTGTCACTGGGTTGAGGATGGGCTTGATAGAAGCTACAGTGGAATTAGGAAGTCAAATCTAAGTAGCCCAGTCACTGGATCCAGTTCCAGTCTGTTACACTAAATTTATAGTTTCTTGAGGATAATACATAAGAGCTATAAAATGCATTTTGAACAGTAGTTTTTAGCTGAGTAATTAGTTGTTTGAAATAGAAATCCATTCTCCACTGCTTTCTAAGTAAAGCCAAGTCATTTTATTTGTCTGCAAGGAAGAATGATGGCATTATCATGCTCTAGCTGGATGCCGGCCTCAAGTAGTCCCATGGCATTGCGTGTGCGTGTACATTGTATGGTAATTTATACCAGAACATGCTACTTTACTCAGCTCTCCATCTCTCCACGGATAAAAATAAATGGATAAAATTAAATTATTAGAAATCTCAAAGGCAGGTATCCTGAAGAGCAGACTGCAGCTTTTTTTTCCCTCTTTTGTCTCTTTCTTGCTGTACCCACTAATCCCACTTCTTAAAATACCGACTTTCATCCCGACAAGTTGGGTACTTAGGTCATATTAATTTCCGGAGAGTTCTCAATACCATCATTTATCTTTCCCCAGATCCTCATGAGGAAATATAGCAAGTATTGATACAAAAATTTGCAACTTGTTTATTCCTCAAAGCTCCTTTCTTCTCAGCAGGAAGTGAATTTCAGCCTCAGTCTCCAGTCTCCCAGCCATAATGAATCAAAGCACTACAGAGGGAGAGTTGGAAAATATTAAAATCAAGAGAGGCCTTCGGGGCCTCATGGTCCTCAGCTCTCTGGACTGAGTATTCTTTTCTTCAGGGTATTGTTATTAAACTTCTTGATAAGCTCAGAACTACAGCCTTGTGAGAGTTTCTGAAGATCAATGCCACACCGAATATGATGGTTTTAGGGCACTCTCTTCTCAAACTAATCAATACCAGTTTTAATGGACTGTTTTGATGGGAATTTCTTACATGCAGTGCTACCAAGTCACTTTTCATTTTCTTATTCAAGAATTCTCACTGCTGGCAATTGCGTTGGTCATCCTCCAATACAAAGAATTAGTTTATATCATCTCAAATTGCCAGATGAAACCTCCCTTGCTCCATCCTATCCACACACTAAGGTTCTGCCGACCACACTCCTGGAACCCTCTTGCCTTCCCTTTAGTACAAACATCTTTATCTAATGGACTGTTGTGGGAAGAGTGATAAGTGCTAGCCAGTTATAGGGCTCAGAATTCCCCATAGGAAAATATAAACCTATCTGAATGTGAAACTCAAAGAGAACTACAGAAATTAAGGTAGGAAACATTAGAGGTTGCTACAGGCTATATGTAAAAAAAAAAAAAAAACTGGATAAAAAAATGAAAAACACAAGCCAGCCTCCTGATGTTTAGTTAGTAGTGTGTTAAATGGCCTAAAGGAAGACAAAAAAGCCCAGTTCAGTAGCCAAAAGAGTAGATACAGCTGCTGGGTTTCCAGGAAAGAAATGGTCTTGACACACCTCCTTAGTATTCTGAGACACTTTAGTGTCATATCTGTGAATCTACCTAAGAAGCTTATTGTCCATGACACTTTTTTCTTTACTACTTAATTATCTTTAGTTTGTCCTCCTTTGACCATGTGATCCCAAATAACTTAGTAAACTTACTTATAAATCATGTCATGTGTGGCACCTCTGCTTACTTCTGCAGATGAGTTTCTGGCCTGCCCCTTTATCTTTCCTGCCACCACTAAATCTACTCATTTCCTTCTTCTTCATAATAGAGACCCATAAATTCTTACTTAAGGTATTTGGAGGGCTTTTGTTCTTCATTTATAATGAGTGATTATTAATGAACATCAGGTGAACATATACTCTGGGTAGATGGACATTCTCTTCAATGGTCTTTTCCTCTGCCCTCTGGTGGAGTTAAAGGACATGATGAAATAAAACTTCTAATATAGGCAACCCATGATAGGACATTTATATTTCAGTATCAATGAATTTAATAAATGCCAAAGGTATATGATTAAATGAACTTAAAGGTAAAAGGAAGAGTACATCACCACAATTATAAAATAGCATCAAATTTGCCAAATTTCTCCCTGCTTGCTCCATTTCTCTGTGTGAGTGACTCATTTCCATCTCACACTTTATTTAATAAAGCCTTCCAGGTTCCAGAGTTCACTCTTAGTGTTCTCATCTCCCTGGCCCAAGGAAGACCCAACCTAAACAGGAACAAAGACAATTTATTTTATCTATCATGGATGGAATGCATTTGTGACAATCACTTTTGAGAATATGGAAAACACTGGCAATCTTTAACACTGGGCTAATTTTTATGTTCACCAATTTCTTAAATAATTCAGTGACCTTTTTTGTTTGAATATTAACCATACATAACCAGAAAAAAACTGGGGGCAGCCTCAGGGCTCCAATGGTAAACTGATTATGGTCTTTGAAGAAAGCTATCAGAGTCTAAGAAAAAAATTCTAGTGTAGCTGAGACAAGCTTAAAAAGTTGACAATCAATACTGATGCTAATATATCACAAAATATGTCATCATTTCTATTTGTTTTCCAAATACTTTTGTGAGTCATCTACAACCATTTTTGTTTCACATGAGAAGTTTATATTAAGGCTAAGTGGATATTGGACATGAGATAATTATTTGGGGACATATTTATGAAAATATGATTACTTTTTCAGGGTTTCAGTCCATGATTTTTCCTTCAAGGTTTGACAGTGACTAATAAAAATGCCAATAAACACCAACAGTAACAGATTTGTCATTCCACTATAATAGCTAAGTGGAAGCAATTTTATCTAAACATGATCATCTCTTGAAAACAAGATTTGAACTTGCAAGAAATGAAAAAAAGATTCGCATTTCCCCTAATAATGGGAAGAGATTATTTTTGAGGCCCAAAGACAACATAAGTTGTTTTGAATTGGGTTTCATCTCATTATTGATATATTTTCATTTGCTGAACTGCAGCAGAGTTATGATCTGCCATGGTTTCCTGTTGAGAGTTTTATCTTTCCATTTTTATAGTACATTCCTTTTCAGAAGAGTAAACTTCCAGAGCAATTTATTTAAGAAGATACAGCTAGTGAATATCAAGATTGGTGAGTAACTGTCATGAATATACTGTAGCTTTTCCTGAGAACAAAGGTTTGTTGTTGGCTTTTCAACTCCAACAGTGTTTTGGAGAGTTTGGCTCAGGGCCGCCATGTAGAGTTGAGAAGGTTGCACATTTTGCAACGGTATCTGGCCAAAGAGGTAGGGAGACTGAAATCCAGCCCTGCTCTGCTTGTGGATCACTGTGCCCTGGCATAGGGTGGCATCCACCTGGAAGAAGGAGTGTCTTTTTCTAATCCACACAAATGCACTACATGGGCAAGTGGCAGTCCTATTTAGCTTGGCAGCTGACATGGAGTCAGAATGAAATGTGAACATAAATTTTGGCTCTATAAAGGGCAGGAAGAAGACAACATCTCTCAGTAAGATGGAAGAATAGAAGCAAGGGAAGGACAGACTTTTCCAAAGTCAGACAGACATAGCTATCTGCCCCTAAACAATCAAAATTCTAGACTCAGTTTCCTCTTCAGTAAGTTCAGTGTGACGGCGTTTACATAGCAAAGTAAACTGATGGGCAGTTTTCAGAACTGTGGTGCTTGGAAGCTTTTGTTGTCCCTGCTGGTGCTTCTAGTTTTATTTATTGTACGGTCACCTCTTCCTTCCTTACCTGTCCCAGTAACAAGGACACCATGCCAGAACCAGCCGATCCACATATGCGTGTGCACCTAGGCCACCTCAAGAGGAGAGGACAGGAGCCCACATGCACTGTGTTTCACCTGTCAGGCTTATAGAGTGAGGAGGCAGAGCCTTGATCCCTTCCCCATGTCCAGCTCACCTGTGCTGCCAAAAAGTCAGCTTACTCCGATTTGGGCTTAGAGTTCTCAGCCAGGTATGTGAGAGGAGTGCGCGAACCCCTGAGTTCACAGGAAATATTTGAGATTACATAAATTCCTTGCAGTTATCTCAAGAGTGGGTCTCTAGTGCTCAATTGGTTCTCAAAAGTGCCCCATTCAATGGGTTAAGAACTACAACTAAAGAAAGAAGAAAATAGAATGGAGAAGATTTTTTTCCCTTACCCCCAGGAAATGGAGTTCTTAGCTGCAATGAATCTGTCAAGAACTGCCTTGTCCAGTTCTTTGCCCCTGATTTATCTCTTTTTTATAAGACTTTGGGCCATCTGGCTAAGGCTGCTGCTGACTTTTTAGTAATTCAGGAAAATCGTTTTTACCTTGAGCCCAGCAAACACCTGGCATGGTAGCAAGAGTGTTGACTGTTGCTTTCTATGTGTGCTGCCAATCTCTCTGCATGGCCCCTGGATCCCCACTCTATTTTCCTTCCCAGTTTTTCAGCCCTTGATACCTGTTTACTCTTTTCTGTTGGTACCTCTGTTCTCCCCAGTTGTAAATGTTCAGAGTTCCTGCTCCAAGCTCTGCAGCAGAAGTTGTGGTCCACACCTATGACAGAGATAACCGTAGCCACACTTATCCTCTCTCCACTTGCCTCCCAATCTTCTGTCTTAGCTCTTCACCCAAATCTCTTGATGTACAAACACAGGATGAAGCCCGCAGTTCAGAGAAATAATCATGCCATTTAGCAAAATATTCCAGTAACAGCATTTTTGTCTCAGATTGGTTGATAGGTCACTGAGTTCATGATTTATCTCGCTTTCTTTCCAGTTTTTCAGTTGGT
Source organism: Hydrochoerus hydrochaeris (assembly GCA_004027455.1). NCBI lineage: Eukaryota > Metazoa > Chordata > Mammalia > Rodentia > Hydrochaeridae > Hydrochoerus > Hydrochoerus hydrochaeris. The sequence continues at coordinate 106,332 of PVLA01002703.1, forward strand.
CTTACAATCTTGGTGAGCAACACAAGCAGGACTCAGACGCCCTCTAATGAAAACCATTTTTTTTTTTCAGAGCAAATATGCCTATTTAATCTTGCAATAAGCTCAAGGGCAAAAAGTGAGGATCTGACTGTATGTTTACTCTGCACAGTGTGTAGAATGGAACACTTTGTAGGTTTATGGGTTTTTTGTTTGTTATTTTGTTTTGCTTTGTTTTGTTTTACTAATTATCAAACTCAGGACCTTGCACTCATCAGGTGCAAGTGCTGTACCACTGAGCTAAAGCATTGGCCTCTAAAGTCTATGTTTTTATCTCTTACACCATTATTTATCAGCAATGATCACATCCATCCTATCATGGACATTTTGATAGCTCTTCACACTCAAATATCCCTCCATTCATTGTTTTTGCCCCAAATGATCTACAAATTCCAACACGCTTTCATACTATAGTCAGAGGGAGCTTTCTAGAATGTAACTCTGACATGGTGGTAGATTAACTCAAAAATTTCAATAACACCTCATTCCCATAGAACAAATTCTCACAATTCGAATTGTTTCCAACCCCATAGAATCTTGAGGAATATTTTTCATATCCAATGCTATTTACATATTCTCTCATAAACACTGATATATAACTTGGGTAGATTTCTTAATGTCCATTAGTCATTGTTCACATAATGCACCTAGAACCATGCACATAGAAGATGTTTAATAAATATCAGTTTCCTTCCTCAGATTTGTTCCCTTAATTTTTCCATATATATTCCTCTCACCTGAATCTTTGAAATTTCCCTATTTATATTTATTAGAAATATGTTCATATTAGGAGAAAAAGATAGTGGATTGACAGGTAGCACGGTAGAGAGCCTCTCTGAGAAAAACAACTCAGATGCTAGAATTTAACACCATGGAGAAGACCAGATGATAGGAACCCAGGAAGAAACTGAGGAAAAAGAAAAAGAAAAAAAAAAGTGAAGAAGTGTGGACAGAGAGGGCTGGAACTGGGCATGCTCCCATCGTTGTACTGAGTGTGTCTTAGAGTCAGGCAGCTCACAATGGAGATGAGGTCGTGGCCCTGCCAAGAGTGGGGGTTGGCGAGTCCAAGACCCTTGGCAGGAGGAGGTGGTGCTGCAACAGGGAGTGGAACCAGCAAACTGAGCTGCACGGACTTTGGTGAGTGCTGAGAACTGGGTTCCCCAGAGCGGGGTGACCAGCTAGATGACATATTGGAGTTGGGCAGGCCAGACTTGAATCAACAACTGAAGTGCATCAGTCTGAGGCTCCTGGCCCAGAGTGGATTGGTGGGAACTGCTTGGGCTGGGCCATGCCCCTGGTCAGGACCCAATAGCCAGGAATGAGGCTGTCCCAAACCTCTGACATCCATAGGGCACATACTAATGTGCTGAAGACACTCACTGGTACCTCACAGATCAACAGCAAACTGAAGAGAGCAGTGGTCCCCTAGCCAGTATGCTTCAGAAAAACTGTAAGCAATACAAAAATTACCTGAGACCTCCAACATTCACCTGTCTGAAAGAAACCAGAAACATGACAAGACAAAGAAACAACAAAAAGCCTCCAAATGCTGACCCAGGGAAAATAATTCTAGGAGAGGTAAATACAGAGGAGATCAATGGCAGCAAACATGCAATATCAGACATGGCTTCAACAGAAATAAAGAAGTACTTCTGTGACCTCATCGACGAATTTAAATCTGAAATTCTAACTCAGCTGAAGCAAGATATAAGAAGATTAATGAAAGAAATGCTAGAAACTCCTCAAGAAGACACAAATGGAAGAATGGAGGAACCCAGAGAAAGGAGAGAAGCCTTTGATGAAGAATATAAACAAAATCTAGAATACATGAAACAGACCCAAAGAGAATATCAGTAAATTTAAAACTCCACTCAAAGCTGGCAAAACTTCTTGATAGAAAGACAGACTTTCAAAACTTGAAGATAGATTTGCAATGTATGATCGCTAAAGGAAGGATCTCTTAAAAATAACAAGGAACCAGGAAGTAATGATACAAAGCCTAGAAGAAGACAAGAGGATTTATAACTTAAGAATAAAATATGTGAATAAAGAAGTAGGGACAAATATAAATGAAATAAAAAGGCTATTCACAGAAATAATTAAGGAAAACTTCCCAAGTATAGGAAACAGAAGTGATGTTCAGATATATGAGGCATACAGAACTCCAGCCAGCCATAACCAAAACAGATCTACACCCAGACATATAATAATCAGGATCCCAGAAATCCATCACAAGAGCAGAATATTAAAAGTGGTCAGAGAAAAGAAACAGATCACCTATAAAGGAAAACTCATCAAAATCACAGCAGACTTCTCAATGCACACTATAAAATCAAGAAGAGCTTGGAGTGAAGTATTCCAAGCCCTGAAAGAAAATAACCTCCAAGCCAGATTGATGTACCCTGCAAAACTGTCTCTCAAAATTAATGAAGAGACAAGATATTTCCACAACAAAGAGGAACTGGGGGAGTTCGTGACCACCGATCCAACCCTGCAAAGAATACTGAAGGACATTCTAGAGAGAAAGAAAAAAATCACCAGGATTCCAGAAACAATGGCAGAAAGGTCTCAATGAAAGGGGCAGACAGTGAAATGGAGGAGAAAAGTAAACAATGACAGAAAAATAGCATAGCAGAGATGAGGCAGAGAAGATTGACTATATTGCTGTTATGTCTTGACTGATTTTATTCTAATCTGATATGCTTGAGAGTATCAAGTCTGAGAGTACAGGCCACTACTCTGAAGATGACAAGATTCAATAGGATACCCATTCTGGTTTGATTATTAACTGCCTTTGAAGTCCTATAATGTCTCCAATGTTTGGTTTTTATTAGTAGTGCAATGTACTGTTATGTTTAATTATACTATGCCTGATGATATAGACAATTTTATTGAAAATAACAAGAGACATCATAGTAACTACTGTAGATCATCTAGAATTGTGGTTTTATATGTCCTTTTCATTTTGTGTTTTCTAGGAACATGTTTTGTTGACTTGTTTTTATTTGTTTATCACTCTAATACAGAAAGGATAGGTATACATGTAGCGACTTATACATATAGAACTTCTAAAGTTTATGAGAATTTATTGTACTTATTGTAAAAAAAAGAGAGCAAAAGAAAGTATTCTAAAGATGTAGTGTATGTATAAGTGTGTAAGATTGATAACCATATTACTAAGTTTTTGTTGGATAGATGAAAGAACTGATTGCAGTCTCACTGTTTAAATGTCCACTTTATATGCTTTACTTTTGTAACTTGAACAACTACTTCTAAGAGGAAAATATATAATTATTAACTAGTGATTTCTTAGTTTTTTTTGAAATTATGTATTATTTCTACCCTCTTTCTGTTTCATTTTTTTTCTTTAAATAAAATTTTTAAAAAAGAAATATGTTTATATTACAATATTCTGAGTTCTGGATGGTCATAGTTTTGTTGTGGAGCAATATTCAGTCTGTGCGTAATGTAATATCATTCTCTTTTTCCTTTTCTTTAGTTGATTCTGCTTAGGGTACAGAGTAGCACTGGAATTAGTCCATGTTCTTGGGATGTATTGGAATGAGATTATATCACAAACGCTATTACAACAAAGTAAATCCTTTTGATATAGAGCATGAATCTTCAGACTCAGAATGGGCAGGAGGAAGAAGCAACTGGTCCAAGCAGCACTAATTCTAAAAACCCTGCCCAGTTTCAAGACTCCTTTCATGGTGTCTTTCACTTGGATTTCAAGAGGCTGCAGTGTCATCTTGGTTGCCAGATATTTCTTATCCCCATCAACACTCTGGCCCATGCATGTGCCCAGATATCTTTCCTTGCTGTTCCTTAGCAAAGCTGAAGCACTGTGGAATTAAAAAATGGCTTCACCAAACATAAAAGAATCAAAATAAAACAAAGAAAGTTTAAAAATGTAAACTTAGTCATAGTTCATCCATATGCAATTGTGGTATTTCATGGTTAATATTTTATAATCCCTGCACATCCTTGTTAGAACTAGAAGGTAAAAGGAAAAGGGGAAAATGTCTCCTTTGCCAAATACAAGCACTATCTATCTATCTATCTATCTATCTATCTATCTATCTATCTATCTATGGTGTGATACTGTCTGTTAGTCTTGCTTCAAGTTGATGCCTAATCTATTCCAAAATTTTTTCAGTCAGGTTGTGATTAGGAGTATCAAAATCTGATCTGCCTGCTCGGGAAGGGATGGAATGCCTGCTGCATAACAGGACAGTGCTGCCAAAATCTTGAAGGCTTGGCACCTTAAAAGAGGAAACAACACACATTTGTTTATTACAACATTCCTAAAATGTACATATGTTCTTTCCTTTTGAAGCTGGGACCATTAGGTTTTGCTTCCCCTACCCTCTCAGCCACTTTGGTCTGCTTTTTAGACATTTGTGAAGAGTGGAGTGATCACGTCATGAGAGGGCTTATTCAGGTTTCCTGAATTCTTTGAAAGTTGCCACTTACTTTCCATATATCATCTTATTTGCTGAGCCAGAGAGCCATTGCCCCAGTGGACTAATCACCAGCTATTATGTTTCCCTCTTTTCGAAGATTGTTTCTAATTAAATATGTGCAAACTTCTCAGGAGTAGACTTTATAGGCAACTCTTGGAGAATCCTCATAAATTGTGACCACAGATCTTAGACCACAACTCAAGCTTTAAAAAAGCCAGTTTGTTTCTACCTCTTATATGGAATTTCAATGGTTATGACCCAATAATTAGTCAACCTATAGTTAAACATCTACTTATTGAGTGCTCATAATGCCAAAGAAACTCTTAGTTTTTTTCCAAAATCTCCTTCTACTGCATTCTCACTAAGAAAATGAAGCATTCTTTATTTCATATTATTTCATATTATAATTTTTTATATATTGCTGCTTGCAAAATTTTGCCTTATTCATTTCACATAAATATAATATCTAATTAAAAATCACTTGGTTCTAAAAGGCAAGCATGTAAGTAAAACATGAAAGTACTAGGACTGATTTATATTTGTGTAAGTTTCTGGCAATTTAAAAAATGAGAACATGATAGTATTAAAATTACACTCAAGAGAAAGTGTTTGAGAATTGGAGAACGACAAAAAACATAATCAGGATCCATTTTCAATTAATAAGTTCATCCACTGGAGCTCCAGACTTTCATCTACAAATAACTAGACTGCATTGGGCAGGAAAGTAACATTCAGAGCCAATAGCTGTGTGCACATAGCTCTATAATTTATTATTCTGTACAGTAAATGGCTGGCTCATAATTCACAAGCTGGGAGTTAATGAGACTATCTGTCCCTAATACCCATAAGAAAGATAAGGACTGTTATAATGTGGTTTATCCAGTACTTCCAAGCCTTTCAAGGGCAGGAGTGAAAGCCACTGACAGCAAAATGCAACAAGAAATATTACACTGACCTACAGACTTCTTGCTCTCCCATCAAACCGATCCATGTGTAGAGACATTAAGGAACAATTCATTCTGAATAACTGTTCCCAAATAACCTGATCTTTTTTAATTACTGGAATAATTAACTTAATGATGTAATTGTACAGCTTCAAATAAGAAAGGGGTTGCATTGGGATAGTAATTTACTTCTTTCCATAGGAAAGCTAGAATATATACACATACAAAGTGTTAGGAGTCAGAAACAAATTAAATAGGGGGAAGTACCCTCAAAGACTAATTGTTTATCAGTTTACCTACTTTTATTGCCCACCTTTAGAAAGTAAATATATGCTGAGGGTTTCATCAGAGCAGTAATAAATATTAATAATTACCAATTGATTCGAGGTTTTAAATGGTCCTTCTAAACTAACAGCAATCCTCTGTTCCTAGTAAGCACGGAATGGATGTCTGCATTAACAGCTTCTCTCTTGTTTGGGATTTAAAAGTCAGGGATGCTCTCAATGTTCCATCCTAATGGCTCTCTAACTCTCCCTGCTATTTCCTGGGAGGCAGCTGAGATGTCTTGTAAAAAAGATAAGTGTTACTACCTAAGCTGAAATGAACCTACAAAATCCCCTGCCCTAAATAAAAGTGTATTGTATGTGTGCATATGTGCATGTGTGTGCATGTGAATGCATGGGTGTGTGTTATTTTAGGTATCTGTTAGTGGAGGGATTCTCATTGTGGGCCCTTCAACAAGGAACAGTATTCTTCAGAATGTTTCATGGGCCAACTGCATTAAGCACTTCCCAGGATTCAACACTGTCATCATATTACACTCCTGGAGTGCAGGCCAAGAATTCACAAGCCATATAGGTGATGCTGTTTGGTCACTGGAATCTCTAAAGTAAGAGTCTGGAGTTTTCCTCATCTATAGAGGGCTCAATAGTATGCTGTGAATAGAAGCAAGCAGATGTCAGATACTAAGTGACATGATTGTTGGCATTTTACATTTCATATAAAAGGCTTACAAGATCAATGGCATTGTTTGCATGCCAACTGAAGAGTTTGGATATTGCTTTTTATGACGAGCATGCTCATGGGATCTGAAAAAAGTAAAATGCTATGAAAAGTATTTTTTCCCTCCTCCATTGTGACTTAAGTGGCAGGAAAGCACTCATTCTATTCTAAGTTTAATCACACTTCAGTGAGAGTACAAGAAATAGAGTTTGAGTATTCATGTTAAAATTCTATACCCTAACAACTATGTCTGAGCAGAAGTGAAGAAAAAGCTAGATAAGAATACAGGAGTGACACAGTGAGAGTTTGTGATCATTTGCTAAGAAAGGCTTATGTATGTACTTAAACGTACTGCTTGCAAAACGCAGGCCCCAAATCACTTTCAGCAATTACTTTTCTGCACGCTCAACTAGCTGAGGGAGTGATGCTAAGCATTCTCCTCTTTGCATATACAGTATTCATTTCCTTTTCCCTTAATCTGTTGCTTCAAAGGCAGTTAAGAGTGGTATCTGCATGCTAAGCAAGTGTGACCTACCTTCCAAGCATCATCAAGGTAAACAAAGAGAGAATGATGTTGAAGCTAATGACTAGGAAAATAATGAAAACATTCTTCTTTTCAGGCCCTACAAAGAGAGCAAGTATCTGTGAGACTCTATCTGCCTGAATGAGAAGATAGAAAACAAAACACCGTGTTAGACCTCAGGGATATTTTCCTTTCCAGTTCTTGGCCCTGTTCTTCTTGGCTAAAATAGTAAAAGCAAAATATTATGGCTTCTGTTATGGCTTGGGTCCAAAATGTCCCCCCAGGTCTCATGTGTTGATGGGTTATTCCCCTATGCAACAATATTCAGAGGTAGAGCCACTGAATGTGATTGGATTAGGAGGACTCTGACTTCATTAGCAGAGAACTCACTGATGTATTCATAGCTTAATAGACCATTGATAGGTGCCTCGCTCCTAGGGAAAGAGGTAGGCCACTGGAGGTACAGAGGGTATAGTTTGTCCCTAGAGTAACTCCTCCGTCTTTCTCTCCCCCTCCTTCCCTCCTTCCCTCTTTGGCTCCTGGCCACCATGAGGTGGGCAGCTTTGCTCTATGATACCCCAACATGATGGTCTGCCTTGTCACAGACCCGTAGCTATGGAGCCAGCCAACCATGGATTGAAAGTAAAACATGAACCAAAAGAACTCTTTTATCTTTAATTTGACTCTCCCACATATTTTTGTCATAGTAAAATAGTCTGAAAAGCACATAACACAGCCTCCAGTGGGGGCAGAAAAGTTATCCAATACTGGTGAAATATACATTAATATTAGCTTCTGCAAAGTTCCAAGCCAGGTCTGCTTGATGGGTATCTGCTTGATAGAGTTTTCTCAACATTTTCTTCTTTCATTTTTTGTCCAGGGTATATGTTGCCTCCTGCATGATTAATTTCTAGTTGACTGAGATTTTGATTAACTTTGTGCCATCACTTGCATTCCTCAGATCTCAGTCTAATTTCCTTATGTCAATCCATCCCACATAACTTCAGCCACCATTTTTTTAATCAGATTTCCATTGAGCACAAATTTCATGAAAATCCACAATATCCACAATACTCAGGGTGGCTTAAGGCTCAATCAGATCAGCATGGACATTGTCCAGATCAGTGATAATTAAAGTGAAGCAAGCAGTTTTCAACAAATAGATGGAGGAACAAATCTTTATTTTCTTACATCTGAAGAGTCAGAGGTATGCATATGTGCACTTGTGACAGCATGCAATCCCACAGGGACTTAGTCACACTGGGTCCCACATAGGGAAAATGTTATTCAAAGCCTGTTTAATAGATGATTTAGAATAATTTTGACTACTAACCTGTTGTAGATATGAAACAAGAAGACAATGAATAGGACTTTGATATAGGACTGAAGAGTCCAGGCACATTGGGATGGAGTCCCTGTAGCCGCACAGTTGGTGGGTGTTTATTTACTACAAGTGAGTAAAGTATCTCAAAGCCTATAATTAATAGGTGCCAAAATATATAGACTAATAATTATATTCTGCATACAATACACTAACATTGAATATGCTTAAGACAATTACTCATGGATTAACTCTTTTCAAAAGCAAGCTAGTCTTGGAGTGAATTATGCCTGTTTATTAAGGGTATCAATTCTTTCAGATCAGCAGGGTTTTAATAGGACAATGTTAGTGTGTCATTTCTTTTGTGCAGTCAGAAGCAGTCTCAAGTAATCTTGTTGAAGGGCAAACATCTTAGATGGGGAAGGCCTGCCTGGTAGTTGCAAATTATATTTTGGTGACCAGGTGTGGGGGTTATTTCAAGCAAAAATAAAAAGACTAATGCTGGTGCAAGGTTGCTTCAGAAATATTTCTCTGTGACACCCCAAAGGAAGATTATCCTTAGAGAAAACTGTAATTCTTTTGATGGATTACAAGTGAAAGGATTTCCCTTAAAGATGTTAGAGACTTCCTAAGTTCCACAAACAATTAGCTGCAATCATGTGATCAGTCATCTCCAAACGTTATCCCACCTAGGCTCACATAACTTCTACTTAATGATTTTGTCAGGCAACTTCCCCCAAGGGAATTTCTGCCTGAAGAAAGTAAAGGAAAAATAGACATATGCTAAGAATCTTCCTTGTTAAGGGATTGAAATAACAAGCAAAAGACAATTAGCACATGTAATCAGTACTTTGGAAATTTGCTGCATTCAGGGTTTTAAAATTTTCCTTTTTTTAAAAGATGATTAACACCATACTGTCACATTTACTTTTTAAGGGGTATAAACAGAAATTCCTCATTATGTTTTTTTAAATCATTTTTTTTCATTTATAAACCAAGGTTTTTAAGTGGTTCTCACTGGATAATTAATTGCTACCCTGTCGTGTAAGTAGTGGGAAAGGAAAGGAAATTCTAGTGTCTAAAACATAGCCTCCATTTTTCTCTTTTCTTACAACCTCAAGGCTACAAAAAAGAATGAAGAAGGCATCAACTAGTAGTTTTGATTGATTGACAATAGTTTCTCCTGCCAGTTTATGCTAAAAATTTGTACATGGAAATTTGGAAGAATTTACCCCCATAAATTAACCCAAGTGCTACCCTGACTTCATTAACTGTAATAGCATTTATTATGTGTCATTTCAACATATCAGATATAGCTTTTATCTCAAAATAGAACATGTCCTCATTACTTTCTGAGACCTGTTTCATAGTAAAACACCTGCCAACACTCAGGGAAGAAAAAAAGCTCTTTAAAACTCTGAGTCTATATTTAGTACACAAAGCTTTTGTGGAATACATTACCATATTCTTTGTCAAGCACTTGGTTCTAACCTACAAGGTGATATGAGAGAGGTGACAGAGACAGAGAAAACTAACATCTCTGCCCAGAGAAACTCCCAAGGGGTGAACCAAAGGTAATAGTCTAAACCCAAGAAAAGTCCCTGGGAAACCTCAGAATGCTGGGGCCAGAGGGAACCCTACATTAAACTAATCCACTTCTTCAGCTCTGGGTGCTAAAGGTGAAACAGATAACATGGGCTATTAAATGCTTGAAATATGATCAGTGCAACTGAGGAACTGAGTTGTAAATTTTGGTTGCCACCTATTTCTATTCCTACTTCAATAGGCTCCTAAGATAAGTGGCTTCTACATTGGACACAAGTGTCTTCTTTCCTCCTTCCCAAGTGAACTTTAGGTCACAGTCAATGGGCTAAATTCAAGAGAATTAAGACCATGAAAGACATTTGCAATGACTGAAATTTCCTAACCTTTCTGAAACCAACCACAACAATGACACACATTCGAGGGGAAGGCGATCAATAAAACAAATTCCCACAAAAGATCAAAGGCTCTTGGAAGGACTTACATTATTTCATGGGAAGTAAAAGTATGATAAAAAGCCAAAGTGGCACAAAAGAACATCCAGGGAATATACATGTCAACCCAGCCTCTCAGTCAGCAAGGATTCTTCCTGAACAGAAGCCGTCCAAAGAAATCTTATCTAGACGTGATCAACAATTAATAAAAAGGGACCACTAAGCAAGATGGCAGGATTGGAAGTACTTTGGAGCTGTTCCTGCCCACCTACTTTCAGCATCATGTACCCAATCGGTGCAGAGAGGATGAGTGGGCACTGGATACTAATCAAGTATATTGGATTTTTATCACTATGTTCGCAAGTTAGAGTGTGACCTTGGGAAACACACTGAACTCGCTATCTCACTGGCTCCATCTATTAAGAGAAATGGTAATGAGACTTGGTTTCAGGTGCTTCGGGAAGCCTCAGATGAAAGTGTAAGATATAATCATCACTTGTTCCCTTTTTCCTTTTCCATCCGGACATGCCTTGCTCTCCAGTTAATAAGACCAATCGCTTTCAAACCACAGTCTAGTTTCTCGTTATAGAATTGTTCTTTGAAAACAGTCCAAGTTAACACTTTTTAAAGCGGCTTTGGAAATGTAACAATTGAAGCTAAAATTAGTGTTGTCCATGCACTCCCTAAAAAAGGGCCCTGAAATATTTAATGTAGGAACCTGAGTATGTGAGAAAGTTTTTAAAATATAAGGAAGTAATGGGAGTATGTGTTGAATTTGTAATACTATGAACTGTTCTTAATTAAACTTCAAATGATTCTTTCCACATAATTGCAAGTCATTGTAATTTTTAAATTTCTATTTTCTGCTTGCCATATTTACCTTTAAAAATCTAGTTTATCCCTAATTTCAATGCTACTCAAGAATAATTATTTTTGAAACATAGTATTGCTATGGTACATACTGTATATTACTTTATGTGAATTTGTCCTATTTATTTATCTTTTAAGCTTCATCTACTTAGAAGGCTCTGTATAGTACTTACTAAAGATCAAGCATAAGTAGTCTATAAATATTAACTCGCAATCAGTAGCCTTATAGAGTAGGTACCATCATTACCTCCAAAGTATATACTACAAAGAAAGTAAAGTAAAAGGAGATTGATAAACTTACCTAAGCCATGTGGTTCCTAATGCTGGAGTCAAGATTTAAATAATGGATCTCTCTCTCCCTCTCTCTCCTCTCTTTCTCTCTCTCTCTCTCTCTCTCTTTCTCGTGTGTGTGTGTGTGTGAAATTCAAAAACAATTTTGGTAAAAGTAAATGGCCTGAAAACTAGTCACATTTTTCCCCCTCAGAGCTGCTTCTACATACCACAGGCTCACTCAGGATCATCAGCAAAAAGTCCCAATGGGCACCGGGCCACATCATCCATGGTGCCATTTTCTCATGAAGAGTTGCATCACCTCTAGAATAAGGACTGCATTGGGAGAGGAAGTTTGTTCCAGTCTCTCTGCTTATTTTTCTCTTGTTCCTAAAATTTAAGGGATAGAAGTAGAGAGGAGAGAGACTAAACCGAGGAGAGTCAGGAACACAGGTGAAAGGGAGGAAGGAGAGAGAAGGGAGGAAGGGAATGTGGAAAAAAGCTGTCGACTTTGCTACACTTCTGAAGGAGGAGTTCAGTTCTCAGGGATAAATTTAGTAACTGCTAATTATGTAGAGTCAGTGACTTGAGTGGCTAAAGAGCAGGTTGGTCTTCAAATAAATATACCTTATTCTGCCAAAAAGAAGCAGTCTTGAATAAGACCATTGAGCCAGTGAATAATTCTTTGTTAATTTTATTCACAGGGTGGCAAGGACAACCTGAAAAACAGAGAACAAAACTCCTGATGGAGTCCACACAGAACCAACCTACAAAAGAGATCAGCGCTACTGAAAGGAAATGGTGTAGGAAAAGTTTGGAATTTATATCCTAACACTATCTCTATTTAGAACATTTTAAAATGATCTCTCTCCTCTGATTTGAAAGTGAGCATGTAAATACCTGAAAATTTTAATTTATGGCAATGTAACTTTTAATATCATTAGTCTGCATATACATATACCTTAAAACACAAGCATACTTTAAAAATAGTAAATATAGAGTTGTGTATATATGCATATATATATATATATATATCACATAGCAATATATTTTCTTGTTTCACACTTTAATTTTTAACTTTTAATTAACTAATTATTAGGCTCAGAAGTCAAGGAGAGATTTAAACAAACTTTACATTTATTTCTTCTTAAGATTACAGTGAAATGCAGAATATAGAAGTGGTATGTGTGTGCATCAATATACATAGATCTTAAAACCATGGAGCTAAGTAAAAACAACCAATTTGAAAAAGAAGCATTTTCCAATCGCAGTGTAATATTTATGTAAATGGAAATTCTCAAAGCAATACTATTTATGGTTTACAAGAACATCTGAAATAAAATTATGAACATATGAATAAAAAGGATGTGTATCTAATTTATATGAGTGATTATCTCTGGAAAGGAAGACAGGAAGATTGGGAAGGGCACTAAGGTGCCTTCAAGATCATCTGTTTTTAAGGAAGTAATTATCAGAAACAAATTAAAATAGTGGTTAGATCTGGGTGGTAGAGATGCATGGCTGCCTGTATTTTTTCTTAGTTGAAAAAGTATGGAATAACCTTAATGGAGCAAGTGACAGTGGGATATATACAACCAACAACGGAGATAAGAACTCTTAAAATTCAATAGAGAAAAGAGCTATCTGACCAAAGGAAGCCTCCAAATCCAATGAAAATGTGAAACTACAAATCAAAAGAGAATAATAGGACTGGATGGGAGATAAAATCATCATGATTAGTATGTGACTGCTTATGACACAGCTGGACCAGCTGGACCCCATATGTGATCCTTGATAAAAAAAAAAATTAGCACTCTATTAATACAGTGGAAATCTTAAAAATTTCCAGAGAGATAAACGAGGTTGCTTACAAAGAAAGAGGGAAGATTTGAAGATTTACATCAGCCTTCTCAGCAGGGTTGCTGGATGCTGAAGGACACTGCTGCCTTGCCTTCGAAGGACAGAGAGAAAATGAGTTTAATATGAAATTACCTAACCACCCAGCCTATAAATAACAGGTGAGGACAAACAGAAAACACACCCCCAGAAAGCATAAAAACTCATGAATTCTACTACCAATATTTCCAGTTGCTAAAAAGACAAAAAAAATATGGAAAAACTTGGGGAAGAATGTGAAAAAAAATATTTATAAAATTAATTAAATGATATGGAATTTACACTTAAAAAGAGAAATCAGAGATCCCACTAGACTGAGATGTTTGAAAGATTTTTTTGTTAACTATTCAATGATTTATGATGTATGATTCAATGATGTAAAGGTACATGATTATATCTTCACTATTGGATCAGATACCTTTTGCTCTATCTACAGAGTGTAAACTATTCTTATTTGAGCCAACACTGTAAATGGAGATTTAAATATAACATTTAAAATTAAATAACTCTTAAGACAATGTATAATTTAACTATTTTTCAATTTTTACAGAAAAGAACATAAAGTTTGACAGAGTAAATATAGTCACGTAGGTAAATTAGTAAGCAGAAATAAAATGGAGAGGGAGTAGGAGTAGTTTAGCTCAACTTCTTTGCAAGGAGTCAATAACTCTATATAAAGTCAGTAAGTCAAGAAGCAGAAATTAGAGTGTATAATTTAAATCATAATTGAAACCCCAAGAAAATATTCTATAAGTGTTTATATCTGAAGATTGAAAAGAGAAGCTTTTATTTCTAATTTTAGATCTCTATAATTAAGAAATTTTCCATGGTAACATATTACTTCAATAAAATCAAAAATTTTTAATGCTTTACTTTTAAAGTAGATAAATGGCTTTCAGAAGTACAATGAAACTGATAATCTGCTGTCCTTCTACTACACCACAAGTAGACTGCAGGAAAAATACAGGAAGCATGACTTAAGAAACCATTGAAAAAATTTCAGGAATAGAAAATAAATCTCTAAGTGATCAAAAAAAAAGTTCTGTCCTGAAAAATGAGTTGAAAACAAACACTAAAGCTAAGGTTGCTTGCACTTCTAAAAATAGGAATGAAATCAGATTAAATTCTGTATAAGGAATAATTCAAGTTGAGAGTCAAAGATTAGGATGGAACCCTCATGTCTGTGGTTGAGACCACTCAGTAAATTTCATTGGAAATAAATTCACATATTCTCTAGAGGACAACAACCCAAATTGATGCTGTAAGGATTCCCAAACATTCAATTCAGTCAAATACTTGTTAAAAATTATGAAAACATCTCATTTTTTTTAAAAAAAGTATACATTATAATGCGAAAAGTAGCATTATATTTTGGGGTTAATAGCAAATCAAGATCAAAAGTATATCACTATATAGTGTAAAGGTTGTGGATATGGTATTGTGGTGTAATATCTTCTAATATTTTATATGGAGTAGGAAAACTAACTCTGTGATAAGGTTGTGCATTATAATCCCCACAGTAAGTATAATACATACACAGATACCTTAGAAAGATATACTTTTGTTAAACTTTTTATTTATTTTAAAGAGAATAAAACAAAACAAAATAGAGCAAAGCGAATAAGAATAGAGCAATGTAAGCAACACTGGACTTCAAAACAAGACAACAGTAAATCAACGTGGCTACCATAATGTCTCTCATTTTCTTCAAAATTGCTGTCCATTTGTATTGAACTTTTGGAAAGATATACTTTTGAAAAGTCATTATAGGGACAAGAATGAACTCTTGAAAATATTCTTAAAAGGCACAAAAGGAGAAACAGAAAAGTGATAAGACAAATAACAAAAAGAACAAAATGGTCCACTAAAATCCAACCAAAATAATGATTACATTAAATTAAGTGGACTAAACACTATAAATAAAAGGCAGAGATTTTCTGACTGGCTAAAAGTGTAAGGCTTTCATTGTATGCAACTATTTATATGTGAAGCACAATTTAGATGGATTGAATATAAAAAAGATTATCCCACAAAACATAGCATAAGAAAGCTAGATGCTTGTATTAAGGTTAGACAAAGTAATTTTCAAGACAAGAAATAAAGAAGGCCATTTTACAGCTTAAAAAAATTGATTCATTAGGAAGATAACAATAAAATCTTCATGAATTTAATAGCACAAATTCAAAATATAAGAAGACAAAACTAAGAAATCTAAAGGGAAAGTTAATCATATCCATAATAGCATTTAGAAATTTTTAATACCCTTGTCTATTGATAGAACTATACAGTAAAGAAGACAAAGATAGAAAGGTTATAAACCAAATGATTATAACATATTGTGTTCAAGAACAAAAGAAGACATGCAAATTCTTTCAGAGTCCAAAAGGGCTAGTTCATCACATTTGAAAACATGTTGAACCATGAAGTAAAACTCAGTGAATTAGAAAAGATTGAAAACTCCCAGAATATGTGACTGATGTAGAAGAATTAGAAGTCAATGACAGCAAGCTGTCTTACAAACCTCCAATATCTGAAAATAAGAACTTTTTATCTAAATAATCAATGGATCAAAACAAAAGTTATTACCAAAGAAATGAGAAAGTATTGCTGAAAGATAATAAACATATCAAAATTTATGGTATAATACTCAAATGATCTTCAAAGAAAGGTACATATTTTAAATTGATTGTTTGAATAAAACATTTATTTGTTTGCAATAATGCACATTTTTACCTGATGACATAGACAAAGAATAACAAAGGAAAATGAAAGTAAGGAGATAATAAAGAGGAGAAATTAATTAAAAGGGAAAAATCAATAAGTTTAATTAGATAAATTAAAATTTTGTTAATTGAAAAGTGATTATTTTAAATTATAAGCCTCTCTACAAAATCAGTTATGAAAAACCATCAGTATTAGAAATGATAGAGGGATATCAATGCAGATCTTTTAGAGATGAGGAAGATTTTTAAAGGAACAATTTTATTGCAAAATATTTCAATACTTTGATAAAAACACAATTTTAAAAATATTAAAAAGCAAAAAAGAATGTGTCAACATGACAAAAAGTGATATGGAGAAACAAATGACAATCCTAGACATGGAAATTGCATATTTCAGAATATTATATGGATGCAAGTTACACCTATGAGTCATTATGTAATATTGACATCATATAGTGAAAAAATGAATACAAAGAAATCATATTTAGATATAATTCAGTGAAAATACATGATCTAAGAGATGATCTTTTAAAAAGAATATACAAGCCTTCCAAAAGGTAAAACAATTAGGCCTACACCATACATTAAAGTTGCCAGTTTTATTAGAAACGCTGGAGGCAGGAGAAGATAACATAATATTTCAACATGCTGAGATTTAAAAGTTATCACCCCAGGGTTATTTCCCACTAAACTTTCTTTTAAGTATAGGGGTTAAATAAAGACATTTTTATGCAAAAATTCGGCAAAAACAGTTATCTCACTTCATTCCATAGGGTCCTTATGCCCTTGGTTTGTAAAGTACATAAAGCTCATACAAGGAAGGCTAATCACCTTCTGAGCTCCTCCAAGAACTTAGAATATCCTAAGAAAAATATCAATCCAGGGAAGAAGATAAGATGGCCAATCAGTGAGCAACAAAATACAAAGCCTTTCAGGAGAAACAACACATATGACAGAATAAAATACCCTGGAGAGACCCAAACAGAGGGAGACGGATCCTCTTGACACAGGAAGAAATTAAAATGTAAGAAAGCTTGTCAAATACTTCGGGACTACAACTGAAACAACTAAAAATTACGGGACACAGCATTTTCGCGGTGACCTGCCAAGTTTGCACCAGCTTAAATCTGCGCCGGCAGGAAGAGCCACCCAAACTCGTTCCTGCCACCACTCACAGGAAGCACAGCAGCGCTGAAGTTGGGGGTAGGTGAGCCCAATGGAGAGCAGAGCCGGTGAAGGAACCTTCATTCATCCATGGTCAGTGCTGGGAATGAGACCCCCCCCCACCACAGGAAGGGCACAACCAAATGGGGGCATGTTGGAATTGGGCAGGAGGAGCCTGAACTGGGAGTGACAGTGACTTCAGTTGGTTGCTCCCTCCCCAGAGCAGATTCACGAGATTTGCTTGGACTGGGCCGTGCTCCTGGCCGGGACCCAATGAGCCGTCCCAAATTGATTCCCTGTGCCTGGCATGCACTAACCAGGTGAGGGCACCTGAAGTTTGGCTGGCCCGGTGGGGAGGGGCAGGTAAACACAGCCACTGCTTATACCTCAGTGACAAGAGCAGGCAGGAGAGGGCAGAGGTCCCCAGTGTGCTTTGGAGGAAACGTGACCAACAGGGAAGGGGGCAGGGACCTGCACTGAAACCTGTGTGGAGGAAGCCAGGCCCATGACAGGAGAGAGAGGCAGAAGGAGGCCCCCAGCCCAGAACCCTGAGAGCACTGATCCAGGACAAGGAAAAACAAGGGAGACTGAGGGCAGTAAACACACAACATCAGACATGGCTTCAATGGACATTAAAAGATATCTTTGGGATCTTGTAGACAAGCTCAAAACTAAAATACTAAATCAGGTAAAGCAGGATATGAGTAGAGTAATAAAAGAAATGCTTTCAGGAAGCATCTCTCAGGATGATACAGATGGAAGAAGGGAAGAACACAAAAAAAGGAGAGAAACATTTGATAAAGAATATAAAGAAAATATAGAATACATGAAGCAGATTCAAAGAGATTACAAGGAAATTAAAAACTCCATTGAAAGCTGGCAAAACTCCTTGAAAGAAACTAAGGATAGACTATCAAAACTAGAAGACAAGTTTGCAATCTGTGATCACGAAAGGAAAGATCTCTTAAAAATAACAAGGAAACACGCAGTAACAATACAAAGGCTAGAAGATGACAAGAGAATCTACAATTTAAGGATAAGAAATGTGAACGAAGAAGCAGGAATACATACAGGTGACTTACAAAGGCTATTCATGGAAATAATTAAGGAAAACTTCCCAAGCATGGAAAAAGAAAATGACATTCAGCTATGTGAGGCATACAGTACTCCAGCCACCTACAACCAAAACAGATCTACACCCAGACATATAATAATCAAGATACCAGAAATTCAATATAAAAACAGAATATTAAAAACCATCAGAGAAAAGAAACAGATTACCTATAAAGGCAAGCCCATCAGGTTCATGGCTGACTTCTCAACACAGACCATCAGATCAAGAAGAGTTTGGAGTGAAGTATTCCAAACTCTGAAAGAAAATAACCTCCAGCCCAGATTGATGTACCCTGAAAAACTGTCACTAGAAATTAATGGAGAAACAAGATGCTTCCATGACAAAGAGGAACTGGGGAAGTTTGTGACCACCAATCCAACCCTACAGAGAATACTGAAGGACATTCTAGAGAGAGAGAAAAAAAAATACCAGGATTTTAGGAACAGTGGCAGAAAGGCCTCAATGAGTGGGGCAGACGGTAGAATGAAGGAGAAAACTAAACAAAGGCAGAAAAATAGCATAGCAGAAATGAGGCAGAGAAGGATGGCTAGAATCTCTAACATAGATGGCCTTGATATACTATATTGTTAATAGTGCACCAGGATTTAAAACTCACATTACTCACGCCACTCTGCTTAGATGTATTATATTCTGTTCCAGTCATTCTACCTGCACTAGATTTGAGGGCACAGACAGTAATCCCAAAAATTACAGGATATAGTATAGTAATCATCCTTAACTTCCTATTAACTTAATCAAAAGCTCTGTAAAACCTACACTATTTTACCATGACTGATCGTAATTGAATCTGGTTTGTTGGATTGCTGTTTTGTATTGATAGATTTTATTCAAAGCTGTTATGATTGATAGTATCAAGTCTGAGAGTATAGGCAACTGCACTTAAGATGACAAGATCCACTAGAATATCCACTCTGTTTGATTATTACCTGCCTTTGAAGTTTTATACTGTCTACAATGTTTTATTTTACTAATATTGTTATTTACTGCTATACCCAATTATACTGCTATATTCAATTATACCTGATGATATAGACATTCTATTGAAGATAATAAGAAACAACAGTAATCATTGTAGATCACCTTTTATTGTGGTTTTATACGACTTTAGCAATTTGTTTTGTTTTGCCTTGCTAAGTTTTGCTTTTCCCTCTAATACAGAAAGGATAGAAATACAGGTAGAGATTAATGCATGCTTAGCTGTTTATACTCTCACTGTTTGATTATCTACTTTGTATGCTTTAATTTTGTAACTTGAACAACTATAAGAGGACAATATGTAATTTATTAACTAGTGATTTCTTATTGTTTATCTTTTTTTTGGAATTCTGTGTTATCTCTACCCTTTACATGCTTTTGTTTTTCTTTAAATAAATAAATTTTAAAAATATCAATCTGGACATATTTTTAAATATGTGACCATGTAATAATATATGTAGATAAACTGAGTCTATCTCAAAACTACCTTGTGACTTGACAATAGAAGGCTTTCAATACAATTCACCATATTAGTAAAGAAAACAATCATAAATTGTCTGAATGAAGAAAACGTATTGATAAAATTGATTTACTCACAATAAATCATGCTAGGAAATGTCCTGAAGTCAATAAAAGGCCATGGTAAAATTCTGGATCAAAAACATTCGTAACAGTAGAATGGAACAAGCAATGTTTAAAGTCAGGATCAGAGCTGCACACCCATTAACTGACCATTCTTACTGCATTACATTGCAGTTCCAACTTGTGTAGGAACAGCCAGAAAATAAATTTTAAAATATACTCACATAGAAAAACTTCAAATTATTGATAGAAATCATACTGGAATTAATAATAGATTTTAGTAATTTGATCATAAATAAGATCAATACATAGCATTCATATCATCAAGAACAATGGAGAAAGTATAAAAAAACAACACAAGAAAACAATAGAAACACACAATATCTAAATAATTAACAAAAACGTAAAAGGCCATTATAGATTCAGTTTTATAGCTTTATTGACTGATGTTTGAGCAGTCATGACTGACTAAATGGAGATACATCACTCAGGGGTAAGAAGACCCACTGTCACAAAAGATACGGTGCTCTCCAATGTGCCTAAAGATCAAACCTCATTAGGGGTATTTATTTCTGTTTTTCAAGATATTTGCCCAGAGGATTCTAAAATATAGCAAAGACTGCTGTAAAAGATTAATAAGTTGTAAGATTTTACCAGAAAGACCTGTTTTAGGCTCCAACAATTACATTAGTCCAACATGATTGCAGGTATACACAAAAATATGACAGCTCTGAATAAAGAGGCCGGAGACTTGAACTATGACAGAGGTGGCAATGCTGGCCTTCCAAAGAAGAGAGGGATCTACAAGAACATGCCTTAAGACAGCTGGTTAGCAATATGAGGAGAAATGAGGTTCAAAGATGGTCAATGGTGAGCTATGATTAATTGAAGCACGGACTAATGGAATCCAGGCTCCACTTCAAAAAAATGTATCCACTTATGATGGTTTTCACGTATGTGTAGATTAGTGCTGCTATAACATGTGACTCCTAATTTGATGGCTTATAAAAATGGAAATTTTTTGTCTCAAAGTTCTGGAAAAG
This sequence comes from Hydrochoerus hydrochaeris, assembly GCA_004027455.1. Lineage (NCBI taxonomy): Eukaryota > Metazoa > Chordata > Mammalia > Rodentia > Hydrochaeridae > Hydrochoerus > Hydrochoerus hydrochaeris. The sequence continues at coordinate 127,258 of PVLA01002703.1, forward strand.
TCAGAAATAAATGGTGTCAGGTCTGTGCAACCCCAGAGGCTGGATATAGGATTCCTCCTCCAGCTTCTTATCTTCTGGTGGCACCCCATTCCTGGGCTTGTGACTGCAATGCTATGCCTCTCTCTCCTCCCACCACAACAAACAAAATTGAAACTTTGCTCTATGCGAGTCCCAGATGGCTTACTTTGGATGTTTTCAAGTTAATTAGATGTGTAAAGGTTCAATTTTCAAATAAGGTCATGATCATAGGTTCTAAGTGGACATGGGTTGAGAGGGATACATTCAAGTACAACATGGACTTATCCATGTGTTTTATTCTATTGTATTTATTTTTTATCTTTTTGAGTCAGGGTTTCACTATGCAGTTCAGGCTGGCCTTGAACTCATTTTGTAGCTTAGGGTAGCCTTGAGCTCACAGAAACCCTCCTGCCTCAGCTTCCTGAGTTATGAGATTACAGATGTCCACCACCACATCTAGCCAATGTATATTTTTCCCCTGACTGGTGGACAAAGGTTCTGTCCTTTCTTAACTGTAAATTACTTCCCCACAGTAGAACGTGCAGGGCAAGACTTACAGTCTAAGGACTGTGGAGTATTTGCGAATCTTTCTGAAGACTTTTTTTGGGAAGAGGAAGGGTGTAAGAAGCATTTTCAACAATTATCTCATTAACAATGCATTCTTGTTTAATGAAAGAGTTACTGGAAGGAATATGGCATGAGAATTTATCGTCACTGTTAAAGACAGAAAGACATGCTAAATGTGGGCTTTGGCTGGTCTAAGCCATCCCTTTGTAAGAGGAGACCTGGGATTGGACCAAGGTCATGGCTACCAGTCTTGTGTCACCAGAAGATGTGGCAGTGGACTATCGGATTTCTTATAATTGGTAGTATCCTCCAGCCTGGCACAGAGCCAGGCAGCATTTTCAAAAAGTGTGAGATTTCCAGGGCCAGTAATTATCACTCTGTGACATTTTTACCAAGTTCCAGGTTGGCATAAGTGATAACTATTCCAAGTTCCTTTCCTGGTGCTAGGATAATTTAAATATGTAAATACAGAGGTTTGGAAGCTTTTGCTACTTCACTTATCCTCCTGTGAAAGCAATGGTATTTAGTTTTGGCAAAGCATATGTTGGGGAGATCTTTTTAGTTATTAACATCTCTTTATTCAAAATAATATTTTCTTCAATTTAATTACAGAATAATATACTCAGAACAAATAATTGTAATTGTGGTATATCCTCAAGGCCATGAATTAGGGTAATTGATAAATCCACTTACATATTAATTCCAGATTATGATAGCTAGAGATACTATATAAAATTTAAAATGCAGCAAAGAAAAGATTAGGAAAACAGAGAGGTAAATTTATGTAAGATAAACATAGACATTGATAAGATAGAAAACTAACAGAAAATATAGCTGAAAAACATTAAAAGTTAAAATAGACAAATCTGATAAAAAGAAGACAACACAAGTATTGGGAAAGCAGCATTGCTACAGGTGCAGAAATGATTTAAAAATTATGAAACTAGTATGTACAAACTTGTGCAAATATGTTTTAAAATGTGCAGGAGAAAAGTTTCAGTGAAAATATACATTACCAAAATTGATTTGAGAAGATTTAAAATACTTCCATACAAGGAAGGTTTACAAAGACTGAATTTCAGAGATTAGCACACCAGTTTAGCTCAAAGTTGCTAAATATGACTCAGTAAGTTAGGTTGCCTAGTCCTACTTATATTGGGCTGAAGTTAGATCAAACATGGTCAACTGATTAACCAGGGCTAAAAGTTTCTCTTTACATTAACTGAAGTCTTCTGCTCGTGGCTTTTGGTCTTTCTTTCCTGCTGTCTTACCAGTTTTTCTCCAGTTACCCTCCTTAACATTCCACATGTGGGGTAACAAGTGAACACAAGTCTGGTTTAGTCCTAGTTAAGGAGGCATGAGAGCCTTATCCCATCACCACAGCAACTGGAGTCCAGGAGGATTCAGGACCAAACTGTGTTTCTGAGAAACTTGTCCTGGGAGTTGTGTGTGGAACTGGGGAGACACGGTTGTCTCTAAACTACTAAACAAGGAAACCGGAAGTCAGGATGCCCATGGCCATCTTCCATGCCACAGAGAACTTATTTGCAATATTAAAGGAAGAAGTAAACACAAGAATGAAAGTGACAAGTTAACATCAGAGGCAGATTGGGAAAAAATGTTTGACATCACGTGTGAAGTGGGATTCTCCTGTCTTCTCACTTGCATGAACGAACCAACTTAATTTTTATGGTTGTTAAATTGCCGACATTATTAATAAGATGCCTCCTATGTACATCTTCCTAAAACTTATCTCATTTCTGACAGATTTCCATAAGGAAATGATTCAAGCAAAGCCCCAGCATCACCATTTTTTAAAAATCATATTGTCTCCAGTTTTCTAGTCTCAATCTTATTGTCTTGACCTTCAACCATCCATCCCCACAGTCACAATCTGACTCATGTCACTACCGGGTTTACTGTCTCACTATGAAATCCTATCCCCTGGTTACCCAGTCTTTATCTATTGTAGAGGAACAAATATTTAATAGTAAACAAAGTGAGAAAAACCAGCAGAAGAGATTTCATAATATAATTAGCTATATAGCTTTTTAGCTATAAAGTTACTAAAAATCATGTAAAACATGTAAGTAACATCAGTTATAAAGCCTTCAAAAGGTTTTCTAGGTCCATGTAGGAAACTAAATTCAAGATGGGTCAAAGATCTAAATTTTAAACAGAAACAACCTGCCAGAAGATGAAATAGGTGAAACTCTTGAAGACATAGGAATAGGCAAGGACTTTCTAAACAGAGCCCAATTGCATAAGAAATAACATCAAGAATGAACAACTGGGATATTCAAATTAAAAAGCTTCTACACATGATGGAAACAACCAATAGTGTAGAGACATAACCTATGGAATGGGAAAAAATATTGCCAGCTCCTCTTCACAGGAGGACTAATATTTAGAATATATGAATATCTCAAAAAATTAGACATCTCAAAACAAAAGACCTATTCAAAAATTGACAAGTGAAATGAATAGTCACTTCTCAGAAGAGTAAAAATGGCTAATAAATACATGAAAAAAAGTTCAACATTTTTGTCCACTAGCGAAATCCAAGTTAAACTAACATTTATATTTCATCTTACTCTGGAAAGAATGGCTATCTACCAGAAATCAGATAATAACAAATACAAGCAAGGTTGCGTGGGGGATGGGGGGGGTGAGGAAACTTAGACATTGCTGATAGAAATGTAAATTAGTAAGACCACTATGGAAACAACTACTGAGATTCCTCAAAAAACTAAAAGTACAAGTTTCATTTAATTCAGCTATTCCTCTACTAGATATCTTCCCCAAATGAATTAAATACATCATATTACAAAACAATACATGCATACCATGTTTATAGCAGTACAAACCTTAGAAGTGGCCTAAACATTCAGCACCAGATGATGGGTGAATAAAATATAGTATTTATACATAGTTGAGTGCTACTCCACCATAAAAATAAAGGAGTTATTTGTGGGAAAACAAATGCTCCTTGAGGCCATAGTGTTATGTAAAATAATTTCAACACATGAGCTTAAATATTCCATGGATTCTTCAACATGGCATACTGAAGATACAAATGAAGAGCAAAATAAAAAATTGGAAAAGATGAAAATAGATTTTTTGCAAGTAATAGAGGGACTAAAAGATAAAGGGAAGGGAAGAAGAACAGGAAAAGGAGCTGAAAAAGGATTAAGATGTGTCATGTACATGCCCCAATTCCCCATGAGGAATGTAGCCATTATACTGCAAAAATGTATGGATAAAAATTTTTGAAAAAGTTATTAAAAGATTCATATTTGAGGAGCAATATTGAAAAAAAAACCCTCCATTTTCTATGTGATCTCTAGCATACATATGGCTTATGAAAGAATAGATCCTGTAATGATTCTTACTGTACCTATTTTAAAGTACATGGTAACATATTGATTAGTTTTTAACCCAAACTAAACCAAAAGCAAAAGTCATATCATTACAGTCCCACCAAACCTAAATATAATTAATCTTTTTTAAGCTTATTTTTTTCCAGCTTTATGATGCAATTTGGGAAACATATAGGACTCATTGAATTTTATGAGCAACTGAAATAAATGTTCTGAGATGGCATGGGATCACAGAGAGGTAAAGCGCTGGGCCACTGTTAATCATAACAACATCCTACTTAAAGCTGGAGCTTGCCAGCAATCTGCCATTGCCATATTGATTTCACTTAGCCCTTTTGGATGGAATATCAGGGAAATTTTCCAATGTAGAATCAAGGCAGATGGTGGGGAGGTTGGGGAAAGAAAAAAAAGCAGTCTCACGGCATAATGGAAGTCAAAGCAAAGCTTTTTGAAAAATATTATTATAATTCTATGACAAACAACTGACACCAAACCAAAAACATCTATTAGTCCCATGGCAAGAATCAATGGCATAAAAACCTTCAAGCCTTCAGTGAAGTTCACCAGCTATTCAGTTTTTATCAATGAGGTCAGAGCTAGTAGGACTATTGATATGACTATATAGATATGTTTCTAGATCACTTTATGAACCAAATGCCTCACCATAAAGTAGATTAGATTTTCAGGGGATAGTTTTACCTAAACTTAGCATATTCTAAATGGTATTTAAATATAGAGCAAATGTTTAAATGTCATATTTTTAATCATAATGTGATTATTTATATTTTTGAACCAAAAATTTAAATAATCTTTATGATTTCACATGGCTTTAATATAGAAGTCAAAATTATGTTCTTGAGATGCAAAAAGATGGAAGCTGAACATCATATGGAAATCACCTTCAGCTTTATTCTACCCAAGCATTAAAAGAACTAGTTTAAAACAGTTCACTCTATATAGTTACTACACTCTACTCCTAATATCTTCTTTCCCTTACTAACTCTTTTTTTAATCCAGGTATCTAATTTGGGGAGATACTAAGGTTATTGCTATTTTATGTTCTTGATCAAAGGAGTCCAAGGTAAAAATTAAATTTTGGGGTGAAGACTTTTAATCCAGTTGTACCATCTATGATGTCTACACATTGTACATGTTACTCAATGTTTTTAAGTCTTCAACTGCTCCATATAAGATTCAAATTCTACAAAAAGTTAGAATCTATTAAGAAGAAAGGCACAACATCATCTCACTCATATGTAGAATTTAAGAAAGTTGATCCCATGGGGGCTGAGCAAACCTAGAGAGGACAGAGGGATGGAAAGATGTGAAAAAACTGATCAAAAGGTACTAAGTGCTACTTACATAGGAGAGATGAATTCTGGCAATCTATTGGACAGTAAAGTGGCTGACTATATGAATGATATCTTGAATATGCCGTGAATGATCATTAAACACCTAACCATCATGTACTGCATATTTCAAGATACTAAAAGGAATGGCTGAATGCTTTTACTACAAAAATAGTAAGTGTATAGATAGATAAGCATCCTAGCTAGTTTTAAATATTACACAATACACATATATATTGAAACATCACATTATCCCATAATTATGTATGACTTTTATAAAGAATAAATTAATTTTTAAATGGATAAAAAGGGATATATTATTATATAAATTAGTCTCTTCACTTTCTCTTAGTCTTTCAAAACTAAATACTCTCCAAAGTGGGAGTGGGGCTGGATAAGTTTCAAGTGGGGCTTTTGTACCTTCAAGGAGGTTAACACATTTCTTTGGTCCAGTCTCAACATTACTGGGGAACTGATTTTCTGCTAATTTATTATGTAAACTAGACAATACATGCTTGTAAGGAAGATCAATTTAATCAGAGACTCCTGCTGCAGTGCAGTGATTGGACTTCATCTTTCTGCAGCCCTGGAAGAGTCCAAAGGCACAAGTGAGCACCAGGGACAAGGACAATCAGTAGAAATGGTTTGTACTATTCGCTTTTCCATCACTATGACAACATTCCCAAAATAAACACCTTAAAAAAGGAAAGGCTTATTTTGGATCACAGTTTCAGTCCATGGCCATTTGTTCCATTTCTTTGGATTTGTGGCAACAGAGTCTTTCATAGCAGGAGGCTGTGACAAAGGATGCCTGGTTACCTTTTGGCTGCCAGGAAGCAAAAAGAGACAGAAGACCTAGCTTCCTTCCAACAGGCCCCATTCTTTAAGTTTTTCACCACTTTCCAATAGCACCAGAGACTGATGACCAAGCCTTCACCACATGGACATTTGGGGGACACCTAAGACCTCAACCGTAACAGAGTTCAAGAGGAAGTTGTTTCCACATCATGGCCAACAACTGCACAGAAACTAGAGAAATATTAGCGTAAAAGCAGAAAATTTCAGGGTTGCATAACAAACAAATGCCAGTAGCTCAACCCAGAATATCAGCACATTCAATGCACTGAAGTAAGTGCTGAGGTACCAAAAATGTGTTAAATGTGACTGATTCATGTGGGAAATTCTGTGTCCTCCATAGAACTCTGGTGTTGCCCAATTCCTCCCCACCAGTCAGTTGTACTGAGAACACAGTGGTTCTCCCAAAATACTTGCATCATTGTGGGTACACAGATGAAAGATAAGTGTCCCCATCTATACTCTGACACGTAGTTTCCAAGGATTTGATTTGTCTCTTCTAAATGGACAGAGAGTAGTGTGTTTCACATGAGATGAGTGGACACCATTTTACAAGGACTTGGTTGGGCACTGCCTAAAATCCTAGCATATGTGAAAGGTACTGTTATTGTTTTGTACTTTATTTGTTCTCTTTTTGCCTTTTGATTTCCTCCTACTTTCTCCTTTCTAGCTTAGGAAATAGGTTCAGGTCGAGGCTAGGTTAGTAAAAGTGAGGCTATCATGTTTGAGCTAAAAAGAGACATTAGAAAGTACGTACTTCATGCCAAGAGGTCAGGTGGATCACTATGGTCAGAAAACTAATGGTAGGTATGAGAGTAGAACTTAGAATCCTGAGATATCTTTTGTAGTTATGAAGCAAAATATGTTCTCATAAATAGGAACCTCACCAGTTTCTGGACCCTTAGTAGGCTTTCAAAAATAATGTTGGTTAACAGTTGTTTAACAAGTAATTTTCCTGTAAGACATTATATCAGCAAGATACTAAATTAGTCTGTGAAGTTGACGAACACCAGAAAATAATCTCATTTATGTGTCATCATGTTCTGTTTCTTTGGATTAAAGAACTGTGGAATACAGCACAAGTGAGTAGAAAGAGCTGAAATAAGATGCACCGGCAAACAGCACCAGATTCGGTTTCCAGGGGTGAATGTGGTCCTGTGTTCCCCTTTCATCTTGGCTACCTTGCCACCCCAGAAACTCCTGTCCTCTGGACTCCAGTGCGTTTACTTATGCTAAGTTGATATTAAAAATCTGGTTCATCAAAAGAGAAAAAAAATGATTGTCACAAGAAAAGGGTTTCTCAGAACCGAAGACAAGCTGCTCCTTTCCAACTGAAAATGTCAAACACTTTTTCATTCAGTTCTTACCAGACTTGATTTACATGAGCAGCTGTCAATCCCTAACCTCCCCCTCATGAAAGTGCAAATGGGAAGCCTGTTCACTCAGCCATTAATATCATGTTAGTTTTGTCTGATATCCTGAGTAGAAAATCACCTTTTCCCTCCATGTGGGAGTTACTGATTTATCCTGTTGTTAGCTTTAAAATCATCTCCTTTCTAAATATGCTTGTTGTTTACCTGTGGTGCTGTCAAAAATATGATTATTTTCTTTACGGCTTTGTAGAAGTTTGGCTTTAAAAAATAAACATTAATTACACCTTGACTTGTAATTTGAATTCATATTTTCCAAACCCAGAGGAAATTACAGAAAAAGCAAAAAATCTATGTGTAAGATAAAATTTCATTGGTACTCTGGTTCCTAGCATTAATATGACATATATTGAAATATATTATCTTAGGGAGGACTCCAAAAGTTTTAAATGTTTTACTTTTTGCATTTCTTAGATGATATATGACTAACAAAAATATTCTTTAAATAAGAAGTAACAGGGGAGAATGGGGTATACAGGATCAAAGCAGATTAAAACAAGGTTTCTAGTGAAAGTTTTTAAAAATATGAAAAAGAAATAAAGAACAAGACTGACTCCACAGAGCAAGTCACTTATTTCAGAAAGAGAAGGGAGAATCAAAGAGCATGATTTATACCACAGTGCTCCAATAAATCATAGCGAGGCAAAAGAGTTGTAAGGTACAAAACATTTCCTGTGATATGCCCCTTCAAGCATGGGATTGATAAATCTTCAAAAATTAGGCCCTTCCCCACATGTATATTACAACAGAGAGCTCTCATACACAGGCCCCTCATTGCCAAATGAACAAAGGAAAGACCACACGCTGTGTTTTGATTTTATTTCATATAGTGCAAGGATAAAGAGCTCCAGCAAAACTATAAAGAAATATGCCCCTATCTCCTCACTTCAAAAAATAATAGAAAGATCAGTTATTCACAAAGCAGGATTTCCACTGCCATTACAGGGCTTTACTCATAGTATATGGAGCTCCCATAAGAGAAGAATAGAGGATGTTTAATGGCCACGGCCTCCTGGGAAACCTGGGTCATCTTCTGCAGTTTCCTTCCCTATACCAGTGCTTGATCCAGCGACTGCTAGCGAGGCCAGGGGAAGTCAGTAACAGGATGGCCTAGTGGCTTTCAATATTCCTGATATTCATTTGGCTCGTTCAACGTTTTCAACCTTTTTCAAATGCATTTTTCCACCTGTATTGACTGACTTTGAGTAACTCTTGATGGGGACCTCAGAGCAAAAACATGTCTTGAGACAGGAGAAATTCATTGCTGGCTGGGCCATAAAGAACTTCACCACCTCTCTTAGTACCATTAAGACCACCCTCGATCACTCACAGTTGGTGCTGAACTCAGAAGGGGCCGGAGTGCACTCTGCAGAGCTCATATCATTACCAGTGCCATGTGCAGAAGTACATCATCATTTTGCAAAATCAGTCATGTTTCCCTACTGAGCTCAGAGGACAAAGAAAAAGGTAAAGTAGACAATACCGATCTCTAAAGAGGAGTCTCTCTCCACCCCAGTGTTGGTCGCTGAACTGGCTTCTGAAACAAAATTGCAGGCGCTCTGTTATTTCTTGTATAAGATTTTACCGGACTTAGATTCCAGCTTCCCGATATTCGACTTCATGAGCTATAAGCAAAAATGCTTATACACAACTGCCTATTGAAACTTGTTTCTGTAACATTTTAATAACAAAATAAAATTAACATCTCTAACCATAAAATAGAACTTTAGGAAAGTAAACTCAGAATTGGCATTTTTAGGGGAGAAATGAATTTAGAGTTGAAAATGTTTGAATATTCAGCCAAAATATCACACACCTGAAATCACAATGTTATTTATATGTTACTGCTCTCTTAAAATGCTCATTGAGTTGGAAATCTTACAGCCACAGGTAACAGAATGACCTGACTATGGTGACCTGTACCACAAATCCATTTATTGTTAACATTTGCCTACCATACCTTCTGTTTTCATTCCTTCACTTTCAATCTTTCTGCATCTTTATGTTTTAGGTATGTCATTTTATATGTCACTTGTAAACAGAACATAGCTGAAGTTTTATTTCATTTCTTTCAAAGTAATATCTCTATACTGAGAATAAAGTTTGACCCTCTTATACCTGCTGAGAAAACTGTTATATTTGAAAGCATTTCTAACCTAACTTTACTATTCCTATTTATTCTGCCTCTATCTGTTTATGATTCCTGCATTTCAACCGTATTTTAGAGTTAAAATTTTAAATTGTACTTACTCTGATGCCCCCTGCCACTGGTCTGGGTATGGTACACTCACTCTATTTCTATTCTTTAACATTAAAAAAATTTTGTGCTAACTAGGATTTACTCAAAATAAATGAAAACTTTGTACATTTCATCAGTACACAGGATGCTGTGTATATCCTATTTACACAGGATGCTGGTATAATCCCAAAGGTGACAAAGCCCAGTTTTCCTTGCAGAGACATGGAAAATTTTTTTACCCTTGTGAAAGCAAAGAATCTCAAAAGACAGAATAGTGGGGTGGAGGCAAACATAACCATTCCACTTCCGTATTTCAGTCAGAGCTGAATCCATCCATTCATCCACCCACCCATCCATTCTTCCATATATCCATTCATCCACTCACCCATCCATCTATCCAATTCTTCCATCCATCCAGTGAATGGATCTTTGTTAGCATCTTTCATGCTCTTGAAAAATTGCTTATTAAAGCAATCAGGTTGTTTTATTGGTAAGGGGGCTTATCTTCATTAACTATATTCTACATTTCAAAGAAATGAATTATCTCCCTCTTATTTTCAATCTTCTCATTAAGCAGTTCTCAAGCCTTATTGGCCAACTGGTAGGCCCACAGGAAAACCTGCAGATTTATATTTTAACAACTACTATCTCTCCAGTGAAGGTGAAGTATGATCACATTAGAATGGTTTGATCTGTCAACCTTGTACACAATGGAACGTCATTAATATTTGCAATTGTGAGGTTAAAAAGTTACAGAGAATGGAAAGATATAGAAACTAACAAGCTCTAAACTAGTAGTTCAAGTGTTAGTCGACAAAGTCTTGAAGCTGTGGTGAACAAAATAAAAATTAATCAAAAGAATAAGCATAGTTACATTATATCTTTACAGTAGTCTGACTCATTTCATCCTATAAGGTTGTACCAATAACCTGATTTTGTCAAAATCATCTCTAGTTGAGACACTGTCAAATAATTCTCAAGGGAATCTTAAGGGTGGAGAAAATGTTGTTCACTGGCGAGGGAAAAAAAGATGCACATTAAGAGAATTTCAATGCTTTAATAATGCCATATAATGTCAAGTGGCAGCCAATTATACCCTTTTCTAAAAGAAGACATTTGGGTTGGCAGTAAATTGTTTTCCAGCCAGAAAGTTACATTTATTTATTTATTTATGCAGTACTAGGGATTGAACTCATGACCTCATACTTGCCAGGCAGGTGCTTATGCCACTGACCTAAATCCCCAGCCCCTTAGAAAGTTACTTTTAAAAATCATAAAGAATGAATGATATCACCTCGTGGATTTTAGTGGAAGGGAAAATGCTTAATGCTAAAAAGCACTTTTGCTTAGCAACATCTTAACTGCTACATCTAATCTCCCACAACTGCATGCTAGCTGGTATTGGGTACTTGTTTTATCAGTTATTAGTTCCTTATTGCTACCAGAGAACCTGAGTAGGTCCACAATGTGAGGTGAGTCTCCATGTCTCCCTTAGAGCAAAATGTGAAATCTCGAACCTTTGCCTCAGCACTAGTTTTGAGTTTGAACTCAGGAACTCCTCCTTCTTGGACACTGCTTTTCCACAAATTCTCTTAAGCAGCTGGACAGTGGAATGGGAAAGAATGAACTACTTATGGACAGTTTCAAATATCACCCAGTCTCCTCCTTACTGACTTACATTAATCTAACACATAACTGGAAAAGGCAGATTAATGACTCTGAATGGGTATAAAATACTTCACAGTTTAATTCAAAACTGTTATTTCATCCCAGCATACACTTCACATTAGATTCCTTACCTAACACCGAAAAGCTAAATAAACTTGACTTTTTAATATATAACAATATAAAATTCAAAGATGAAAATCATATGGAATAAATAGTAAGCCTTTCTTCTTCATTTTTCCAGAAATCCAGTTCCTTCAAAGAGGAACACTTAACATCCCCAGTTTCCTTGCAGAACTACACCATAAACATGCAAGGAACTGATAACCCTTCTCAGAATTATTTATTAAATCCCCAACATATTTCAGGTATGGAAAATGGTGAAATCAATGCACAAATTGGTGATACCCCACCTTCAAGGAATGTACAGTCTGGTGTGGGGAGACAGAATACAAATCAGATAAATATGCTCATTCTGTAGTCTATTAGAAGAATATTGTTGCTATGGAAAAAAGTCAAATAGTGGGTGGGGATAGGGAGCTTGAAGAAGATGTAGAAGTAGGTAGGGAAATTTAAGGATGATCAAATAAACTTCCAGGCAAAACTACATTTGAGTAGAACTGAAGGATGACAATCAATTCCATAGATTTTGAAGAACATCCAGGAAAGAGTGAGTTTGGAAGCAAAAGGCAGAAAATGAGGCCAAGGTCTGCAGTACTCCCAGTCATGAGGGGATTTCAGGGATGCACTGGAGGATTCAAAGCAAGGAATGACATGGTGTGACTTCCATTTTAGCAAGATATACTGGATTTCTGTTGAAAATAGTCAGACAGAGAGTAGAACTAGGGACCAATAAGAAGAGAAAGGCAAGCCATGCAAAGACTATGGTAACTTAGACTGGGATGGGAGCAGATGGTGAGAAACAGTTGGATTCTGAATATACTTAGAAAGCAGAGTCAAAAAGAGAGAGCAGTGGCTTGGATGAGGGCCACGAGAGGAAGTCAGGAGTCTGAGGACTTTAGCCAGAACAACGGAAAGGATGGAGGTGCCACTGCTTGTGATGAAAAGAATCACAGAGGAATAGATTGGGGGAGGTGTTAAACACCCTAGGCTGGGATGTTCATAGAGACCAAAGTGGAAGTGCAAAGCATGAATCTGGGTAGACTGATATGAAATCAGGGAACATATCTGAGTTAGAGACAGAAACTTGATAATCAAAAGCAAACAGATGGTACTGGAAATTGTGAAGTTGGAGGAGAATCCCACACCACCACCACCACCACCATCACCACCACCTCTACAGGCACAGAAAATGCGGGGACACAAGAGAGCAAATAGAATGGAGACCCAGGAATCCTCCAACATAGTGATACTGAAAGAGGTAAAGAGGAAGAAGAAAAGAGACCAGGAAGGAACAGTAGAAGGAGAAGTGGAAAACCAGTGTGGGTTTCCTAAATAAAACCTTTCTAGGAGGAGATACGACAACGTGACTAATACTGCTAAACAATTTATCAAGATCAGGGTTAGTAGTTATAGTGATGAGAAGAGTTTAAGATAAAAATGAAGTACAATGAATTTAAGAGTAAGAAGTAGAAAAGAAATTAGTTAAAAGAAGTGTAGATTAACTGTGTTAAAGAGTTTCACTGTAAATTAAAGCCAAGAAAAGGGAAAATATTTATTAAAAGGGAGAATTAAAAATCTTGTTTGTATGACCATGGTAATGACATAGTAAACAGGAAAGGTATATGTCTGCATATATTTATTATGTTGTGTATATAATACATAGTTACAGATAAACAACTTTTCCCACTTACCTAGAGAATTAAAGTTCTCACTGATCACAAGACACACTATTATTTTAGTTCACAGAAAGGAAAACATTTTTCATTTAAAGAATGGCAGGCCATTATTTGAAAGGCCATTATTTGATTTCAGAAATGTTGAAATGCTTACATTTTTTAAAGAGTTCTCATAAATGATTAAAAATGATGTGCATCTTGGAGATACGTTCTATCCCAATACAATAAGAGCAGCATTGTTCATGAAAGGGTGCAGTTTATCCAGTTATCTTTCTATAATGATTTACTTATTTGCATTTTATTGATGTTACAAAAATGCTATAGTTGGTATCCTTGTATATGCAATCATTTTTACCTTTATGTATGTGCATCTGTGTGAGAAATTCCTGGATACCGATTTTAATCTTATGAATAATCCAAATAGCTGTGCATCAAGCTTTTACTGGCCTCCAGCAATGTCTCAGAATGGCAGGTGACCGTCACTGCACACAGCATGAGCAAATGTATTATCTTTAGTAATATGGAGCAGGAGGCAGATCAGTGACCCCCCAAAAAGGCCCACCTTCCGTTCCTCACAACCCATGACTATATTACTTTACATGCCAAAAATGATTCTGATTTATTTAAGGATTTCAAAATGGGGAGATTATCCTGGATTATGTGAATGAGCCCGATATTTTCATAATGCCCCTCATAAGTGAAGGAGGAAGGCAACAGAGAGACAGAAGGATGTGAAAGAAAAAGTGGTATCAGAAAAACAAATCACAGCAGCGCAACTGCTGAATTAGAAGCTGGGAGTGGGTGACAAGCCAAAAGTGAAGTCCCCTAGTACCTGGGAAGGTAATAAAATAGAAGCTCCCCAGACAGTAGCTTTATTAAAATAATGTAGACATCATTATTTTTGCACACCATAAAACAGCTGAATAGCATTAGAATTGCCCAGAATTTTAGTAGAATTGTACTTTGAAATTCTCTATTTTGTGCAGTCTGTATACATTTTCTGTGTTCTGTTAATTTATAAATACATTCTTTTCAGCCGGACATGGTGGCTCACGCCTGTAATCCCAGCACTCGGGAGGCTGAGGTAGGAGGATTGTTGCAAGTTCGAGGCCAGCCTGGGCTACAAAGTGAGCTCAAGGCCAGCTTGAACTGCATAAGACCCTGTCTCAAAAAGACCAAAAAAAAATATATCCTTTTCATCCATATTTTATTATGTTCATAAAGAGTCAAGAAAAGCTATTATGATTATTTTAATTTCCATGGAAACTTTTTTTATTGGTAAATTTTTTAACTTTTTTTTTGCTTTCTCCTTTTTTCTCTGATGAAGTTAGCTAATGCTATAATTTTCTTCTCTCCACTCTCAAACAGAGTTTGGGTTTGCCTTTCATTAGTCCTACAATTTCTCTATTTTTCAAGTTATAAAAGTCTGCTTTTGTTCTTCTTCACTAGATGTTTAAGTTGTTTTTGTTGTTTATCAGTGAATTATTCAGTGCTGTGATGTCCTTCAAGAATGAATTTAGACATAAGTTATAGGTTCTGATTTATGATCCTTTCATAAATTTTCCCAAACAGTGTAGGCTTTTATTTCCTCATTGTTTAAGGGTTATGTTAGAGAAATATTTGATATTTCCCTGTATCTTTGTTGTTTTAAAATGTTTACATTGTGAAACTTCTACTTTGAATTAAATTTGCATAAAATAACTTTGGCAAATGTTCTGAAGTCTTATTTATGGCCAGTGCAGCATATTAAATTCTGTCAGTAATTCTTGAGAACTTGCAAAACCAAAGCATTCTCCACTTAGGGGGGGGGGAGTGGATCTGATCTATATACGAGTGGAACCAACCTTGTTTATTATGGTATTTGGGATTTTTTATGCCTAGTTATTTTTTGCTCACTTTATCTATTAAAGCCTGTAGGTAAAATCTCCAATTTTTCCTTGTTTGTCTGACAATTCCTAAATGGATCTTCAGACTGTTATTTAGTTATTAAATATTCCCCTGACAGAACTTCATTACAAATTCCAGCATATTTACTTATAAAGTGATGTTTCTTTGTTTTGATTTGCCCTGGATTCAAATTCATTTAATATCAATATGGTTGTTTATGCTTTGTGTTCGCATTTGTATCTTTGTGTGTGGTAACTTCTCTTTGTTAGTCACTTGGTTTTATAAGACTTTTTTTTTTTGTGGAGGATAAAGGTAGGTTTTACAGTGTCCAAGAGTCTTTCTCTTGATGAGTTTAATCAATTAAAAATATACGTATATGGTATATGTATATATATATATATATATATATATATATATATATATATAATTTTAGGGTTTTTTTTCAAATTTTTAACTAGTATACATTCATTTCAAATAAAAACTGGGGCTGAGGTTTAACTCAGGGCAGTCGGCTTTGTGTTGCTGTGGGAAGGGCCGGGAGGCCAAGGTGTGGACCTTCCGGTGGTCGGGCTCAGCATCCCGCAGGTCAAGGCCTCCAGGACCCCGGTCTGATCAGCTGCTCACAATTCCACCGAAGGAGAAGGTGCTGGCTATTTGTCCTTTTGTAATGGAACCAAAGTGCCACCATCAACTCCAAATCCTGCATAGCCTTCCAGACACCGCACTGCAAGGCAGAGGCTTTTTGGTGGTTTCGTGTCTTGTGTGACATCCAAACCTTCAGTTCCTCCCAGGAACCTCATGTAAGTGACAATTTACACTGATTGAACCACTCCATGTCTTCCGCTGACACGTGGAGTCCTAAAGCACTTGGCAGAATGCTGCCGCATTCCCACCTGAGGGCTCTGGTTCCCAAGCATCGATTTCTCAACAGAGAGCTGTCCCCAGATGTGATGGTTGGTACCCAATCACCTCTTCACCTAACTTTGCATCACTCACATCAAGACTGGTTTTGTTCATATAAAGCTTTCATTTCCTCCAGATCTTGTCTGACTTCATCTTCATTGAAAGAGGGCAGCTGCCCTTCGAGGGCACGGTCCAGCTCTGGATGAGCTCCGTAACTTTTTCACTAAAAACAGTGGATGTATCCTGCTCCCTCAGCATCCTCGACCACCAGTTCTCATGCCCAACAGTTGCTGGGCTTTGGGCTGCAGAGTTCACATCATTCAGTGCCCCACAGACCAGGTGTGTCCCTAGTCATTTTTAATTGTGTAGGGTAGACCTGGCAAGAGTACAGGTGCCCTTTGCTTAGTGCAGAGGAAGTTTACAGGTTGAGAGGACCCACTCTTAAATGTCAGAAATAAAGATCTTGGCTTTCTCTGTCTTCTCTGTCTCAGAATAAGACAGTTTGTTTTCTGATCTTTTCTCTGTTGGAACAAGTTTTCACATTGAATTGCCTCGTTAGTATATGTTGATGCCTCTGTTATCTTGAATTCTGCTAATGAGCTCAGGCACAGGTAACAGGATCAGTCACTGTTATGCCTGCATCTGGACAACATGCCAATGTGATTCCTGAATAATTCTCTTCCAGTACCTGCCTCCATACCCAACATGCAAAATACATTAGGCTTTTAAAATAAAAATAATTTTGCCCTGAGGTATTTTGTGCATCTTTTCCATCTCTGATTTCCATCGTATGTCATCATAGGTTCTTTAAAGAACTCTATGCAGATAAATAGCATGTTAGAACCTTATGATGGGTGCACCCAGCTGAGCACTGCACTGCTTTGCACAGCTGAAAGTCTGACGACTTTACTTTCCCTTTCAGCTTAATATACTGTGTTCCAAATTCAAATGAGTATAAATGTCAAAATCCAGCCTCCAAAATAGCCCTGCAGCATCTCAATCTTCAGCTTTGGGGGGGAAATGCCAGAATTTGTCCTACAAGAATCTTCTTAACTGCTAATGATTAGCACCTTAAAGCTTAAAATCACTCATGACTCTTCATCTGAAAAAATATCACCCTGAGCAGATGCTGCAGTGGTGAGTGTGTGTGTGAATGAAGGAAAACAAATTTCTGCAGACACCATGTCCTGGTGAGAGAATCAAATGGTGGGTGTGCTGTCACTTGATCACTCTGTGTTAATGCTGCTTGAGGCATTGCTCATTTTAGTTTTGCATTAGCAAATAATCTTATTAAAAAGATGGCCATGATAGCACTGATTGATGGAGAGGAAGCATGCCCAGTTTAAAATACCCATAATTTATAATCAACTGTGCTTTAACAATGTAGAATGTCATTTAAAATGTTGTGTATATTTAATCTATTTCTGAGGGAGCAGTTACCTCTATATGAAATTCTAATGCTTGGAATGTAATGTTCATCAAAGGGTTCTCCATTTTCATTTCGGTTCCCTTCTCTTTAACAAATAGTTCCTTTGATCTATAAGGACTGCATCCTTGAATACTCAATATTTATTAAGTGTCGGCATCTGGATAAGGAAGGAGGGACCCAATGACACACACTCATAGTTTCACCATTTGTCACTGCCAGATGTCTTGAAACAATCCATTTTAAAACACTGACCTAGGAAGAAAGTCTGTGACCACATCAGGAAAAAATGATCTTACTTTTCTTCTTTGCAGAAATTGTGTAGAGTGCTCACTTCATTGAGCAATTATTTGTGACAGCTTCTTGTGTGTCAGGCAATGTGGTGCATATAGCCACGGGTTTATGGAAATGACAGATCCAGTCCCTGCTGTCATGGAGCTTGGGGTTTGAAGAAAAGTGGTCAGACCACAAGTAAATAAGGGGCTTAGATTTTATTTCAAGTACACTTAGAAGTCCATACAAGAGATAGGCAATGCTGTGAAGAGATCTGATTTGCACTGTTCACAGGTTAAATCTGGCTACTCTGTAAGCCATGAGCTGCAGAAGGCTGCAGTGAAGCAGAAAGACATCAAACAAAAGGCAGTGGAAGGGGCAGCACTGCGGTGCAGAGGATGGGTATGTGGCATATTCCTGAGAAAGTGGCAAGTGAAATGGGCATTGATTAGATGTGGAGAAGAGAGAGAAGAAGAAACCAATCATGTCTCTCCTAAGATTCTGGTTTGAGAAAAAGGCCAGAGAGAACCTTTACTTTTGATTGAAGACACAGGGCAAGAGTAAGTCCAGAGGAAATTTTTCCCAACTCCTTATGTCATCTTCGATATTGACAGAACCTTGTGGTTTAATAGTATCATACTCAATTCATAGGTGAAGAAATCTCAGCAATTAGGTGAGGTTATAAAGACATGTTTATAACATTAAACCTGATTAATATAGCAGTTTCCATAGACTGCATATAATAATATATAGGTATATCATTGGGTTTTATTATCTATGTCAACACCTGGGTTAAGATAGAATCTAAACTATGAAAAGGAATGTAAAAGGCTGTAAGAGCAGATGGCCTCCAAATCACAATGGTTTGCCTTTTAATTTTTCAACTTCACAATTGAGGCAACTGGTATGTATTCAGGAGAATCTGAACTTTGAATTTTGAATTTTGATCTTTCCTGGTTCTGTCTCATGACATTGGGCATTGGCAGAAAATGATAACTCTTAGTCATATGATCAAGAGGCTCAACAATAGATACGCCACAGGGTATTTTGTTGGTAAGCTAGGATGTTTGGTAGATTAGAAATATTAAACACTTTTGATTTAATGCACGTTCAATTTAGGGATGTACCACTATCTTAATTTAAGGAACATCTGTGTCTAAAAGTGCTAGAGAAAGTAGCTAAACTTTTTAAAAAGTGTATCACAAAAGATTTTTTATCATGTCTTTTTTTTTTTTGGTAGGGATAAACAGAACAAAACACAATGGGATTCAGTAATGGTTGATATACTGACCTGATTTTATTCCTAGTAATATTTATCTAATGCTTATTATCTGCAAGACCAGTTACTAGACTCTGAAACACAAATCACAAAATTAATTTTAAATGGCTAGATATAATAAACACCTTGGAAACTGGAAAGTGGTTGGCAAATCATAACAAAAACACTAAAATAAAGGGCAAGTTGATGAGGTACAAGAAGATGACCAGAAGGGAACCATGGAAATTAATGTCAGGCTTAGTTTGAGCTCTAGCTTTATTAATGATCTGGAAGAAGATTTACACTAATGAAATTTCCAGGTGATGCTAAATAGGGAATTGTTTTAGGCTTACGACTAAAAACAGAAAATATTAAGAGTTAAGGCTAACAATAGCAAGAAATAAAGGTTAGACATACAGAGAAGGTGTAATTGCTTGAGATTCCAAACTAAAAGCCATTGTACTCTACATTCAAAATAAAGATTCAAAAAATAAATAATTTGCTTGAGTATGCAGCAGAGGTAAGAGGAATGAGTAAAGCAGGAAAAAAATCAAGAAATCAAGATGCTACATATACAGAAAATAAAGAGGAATCTGGAAAACCATTTTATAACCAGATGAAGTAAAAATATTCTATGATGTTTTGAGCACAGAACGTATAAAGCATTTTTACCAGTCTCGAGCAAGGAGTAGTATAGAAGTTGAGGTGGAAAGAATGCACTAAACTAATCATCAGCCCTAAGTTTCTGTTCTATCTTCGTTTCCTTTAGTGCAAGGTACAGGATAGCTCAAGCCTTCTGTCCAAGCCTTTGAAGGCATGGTCTCTGTTTACACATCAAGGCTGAGATAACATGAGGAGAGCACCAATTTCTGAAACTGATGATAGTTCAGTGCTCATGGTGTATTTAAAATCTAGGAGACAACACCCTCCCCGCACTTCTGCCCTTCCTTTGGTGAGCCATTAACCACCACAAAGCAGAAACTGCTTTGATCTTGCTCACCTCTCTTTCTTTGGGTCATATACTGTCTGAGTTTGTTTTTGGATGAGACACTTAAAGGAAGCTTTGGACCTTGCTCCTCAATCACAGAGGGTGGGTCACAGTGCTTGGCAATGTACTTTTTTTACTGGCCGGAAGATGAAAAGTCACCATTGGACATTCAATAGACATATGGCTCTTCCATTCTGTTCCCACCTACTCCAAATAGAGGAGGAAGGTAACTTCTACCACCACTATGATTCTGTTTTATGATTTGTTTAAGAGTCAAATGGCAGAAAGCAGTTCTTTTAATAAGGCCCAGAAAAAAATGGTGGCTCTCTATTAAACATAACCATTTTTGTCAGATGAAAAAGATAACTGATTAAATTCATGATTTGGGGAGGGTGGTTCATGCATTGGGTTTCCTGATAATGCTTTTCAACAGTAGAGCCTTCTATAGCATGGACATAATTTCAAACAGGAAGGTGAGGTTGTTGAACTTATAGTTCTGGAAAAAAATTATTATAGTGATACTTTACATAATGCAACATCTAGAAAATTACTGCTGCACTAGATGATTAAAAGATATATAGGAGAAGATAATGTTAAATGTGGAAAAAAACTAGAACATTTTCCCTAGAACATTTTCTTGAATTATGTTTAATCTCAATTCAAAAGTATCTCTCTGATTTATATTTTGAGACATTAGAATGATGCTATAAAAAGCTCCTTAATCTAGAAAATCTGAATTCTAGACTTGCATCTGACACTAATTATATAAATGAATGCAATATTAGTTTCTTATTCATTCTGTAAATACTCACTGAATGCCAACAAGGAGAAGTATCTCTCCCCTCTGAACTTAGATGACACCAACATTGCACCTCACTTATCTGTCTTGCATTGTCAATATTTATCAATTGTTTTTCCTACTTCATTTTAGTCAGTTACTGAACAACTATTGCGTGAGGACATTTTGCCATGCAGTGTTGTGGTGGACCTTGCTCTTGCCTTCCAGAACTTTACAACCACTGGGGAGACAAAGTAGAGAACTAGAGTCCATGGAACTCACTTTAGGAAGAAAATTTAGCGGTTTTGTATGAAATTTACCAAGGAATGTCTAACAGGAACGTGAGAAGGCAGAGAATTCCTGGGGAATTAACAGCTAAAGTGAAATTTGAAAGATGTGTAGGAATTAGTCAGATGAATAATGCAGAGAAAGAAGGCGTTCCGGGAGAACCTGCATGAAAAGAGGCTGAAAGGTGAAAGTAAGTAAACTTTTTGTGGAACGAAAGTAATTTATTAGGGATGAAAAGTCATGGGATGTGACCAGATGGGAGTGCAGTGGGAGTGACCTAAACGTGAGGCACGTGGTAAAAAAGAAAAGGATCACGTTGCTGAGAGCCTTCTGAATCAGGCTGGTTACTGTGATTCTTTTATGAGAAGTGTGCTTGGGGGTGTGTAAACTGAAGACCATATACTTATAATTTTTATGCTTTTATAATTTGTATTTTTTAATAAGCACCTTAGCTTATGTGTGAAGAACAGTTTACAGGAGAAAAAAGGACTCAAAAGAATTTACATGAAAACTGATGGTAAGTTTTAGTTGGCCTAGTGGAGTTTGGAGTGTAAATGGTAACAACAGTGATAGTGATCATCACAAGAGTAACCGTGTAATGAGCATTTCCTATACAGCAGGTACTATGATGAATATTTTTCTGTCCTTATCCTTTATTAATCCCAGCATGCTCATAAAACATGGCTATTGTTATCTCCAGTTCACAGGTGAAGAAAACAAGACCTCCTCAAGATCTCCAATTTACTAAGTGACATAGTCAGTATTCAAAGTCAAGTTCAGTGCTACCTCAGTTCCCAGACTTAATTCATTCCCCAGTTCTAGGGTAGATGGCCAAGTTCATGTTTTTCACCCAAAAAAGGGTTCGTGAAGGAAAACAAAATTTGAACCAAGATATTACTGTATATGAGTCCATTTATTGTTGATATTTTTACTGTTAGCTAATATTAGGTGCCAAATAAAAAGTGGTTAATTGAAACAGGGAATAAATATTTTGTTTACAAATTGATTGCAAGACTTTAATCAAATAAGTGAATTAGAAAGTCAAATAGAGTTATGATAAAACTACTAGAAAAAAATACAGGCATTATGAGATTGCATAAAAGAGATTCTAAAAGAACATGGGAAACTTGCCTAGCATGACCAAGAGTAGCAAAGAACTCTACTTAAATCTGGAACTCTACTGTGTGGCCATGCACTGAAAACAGCCTTGAGTGACAGGAGTGTATGGCCTACTGGCTGACATGCAGCAAATTAAGGGGAAGAAACAGTTAACTGCAGATTCTTCACTGCAAACAGCTCATGTGAGAAACTGATAGAGTGTCAAATATAAGGTACTGAAAGAAATAAACAAACAAAAAAACAAGCTAAAACTAACAAAAATACCTTCAAAGAATATAGATAAAATGTTTTTCCAGCCATACTAGGCTTGAAATAAGGGGCTGGGTATACTGGGACACATCTGTAATCACAGCACCCTAGGAAGCTGAGGTAAAAGGAATGAAAGTTCAAGCCCAACTTGAGCAACTTAGTGCTGAGACCCTGTTTCAAAATAAAAAATAGGAAAAGGGTTGTAGATGTAGCTCAGTGTGAAGGCCTTGGCTTCAGTCCTAAATACTAGTGGGGAAAAAGGTGAAATAATCCCTCACCAGCAGAACCTAACTTCAGGAAATGTTACAGGAAGACATAGGTAGATAACATTAGAGTTCAACACAAAGGGAAGAAAAAAGTTGTTTCTGTTCACAGATGATATTATTCATGCAGAAAACCCATGGATTCTGCAAGAAAAACTACAAGAATATTACAGGTGAGCAAAGTTATATGGTAAAAGGCAAACATGGAAAGTTAATTATTATCTATGTATCAGCAATAAAACACCATGGATTTGAAATTGAAAAACAAAACCATTTGCAGTGTCAAAAGTATGAAATACTTAAGCATAAATCTGACCAAAGTAATGCACAAATTATACAGTAAAAATTATAAAATATTTATAGGAGAAATTAAATGGAAGTTATACCATATTTATGGATAGCAAGAAGCAATTTGTTATAATTCCAACACTCCCCAAAGTAATTTTTTATTTAATACAATTCCAATCAAAATCTCAGCAGAAACTTTTGTAGAAATTGTAAAGCTTTCATAAAACTCATGGGGAAATGCAATGGACCAAGAAAAGCCAGGTTAAATTTGGACAAAAAAGTAAAGTTAAAAGATTAGCATGAACTGAATTTAAGACATTATAAATCTATAATAATGTAGAACTATTGGAAAAAGGATAGGAAATATGTTAATAAAATAGAATAGAATACAGATTGTGTATGTGTGCAATATCACAATCAACATTTCACATTATACTCAGGCAATTTAGTGGACAATTGAATTTTCAGAAAAAGTGTGGAAATGGTTATCTCTTTAAAAATATGAACAAATATACTAAGTAAAATAAACTTCTATCCTCATCTTGTACCTAAACAAAATTTCATCTGAAATGGATCATAATCCTTTGGGTTTGGTGATGCTATGTTAGATATAATACTAAAATTATAATCAATAAAAAATTATAAACTTCATTTACCCAAAATTAAATGATTCTACTAACAGAAGGCAAATACACTGGCAGCTCAGTTCATTAACTGAATTTGCTCATGACTCTGGGGAAGAGGCCCATCTTCCTGCTCCCATGGAGAAGATGGCCAAGGTTGCGCTTGTCAACAGATGTCAAGTTCACAAACACGCAAAGTTTTTGCCAAATGCTTCTGTTTGCAAACCGAATCTTTCACAAACAAGGCATTCCTGTACTGGAGGAAAGTCTTAGCAAATCACATATCTAACAAAGGACTTGTTAACAAAGAAAGAGGATGGAAGAAAAAAGCCCAGTGAAGTATTTCACAATACTTTCTGCCTTTCATTAAAAAATTTCTATCATCATAAAATTGGAATTAAAGGAATTTAAAATGAGGCCACAATGAAGAAGCTGCAGGAAATGAAAGTTGGATAGAATAGCAGCGTCATGTAAAACACCTTAGGTACCTAACGGATGGTTAATGGGAGATCAGGCTGAGGGTGGAGAGAAGGAAGGCACCTGCTGCAAAGACAGCGCAGGAGGTGGCCCGCGCTGGAGGATTCAGAAGACCTGCAAAAAGAGTGTGGCTGCCAATAAAAAGGTGAAATGGAGAACCATACAAGAGAACCAGCATTTATCACTTAGAATTAGGTTCAGCTCTACTCACCAGAAAAATGAAAGTAACAGTGGCTTCAAAAGATGGACTTTGTTTCTCTTTCCTATAAAATAAATCCAGGCACCCACCCCCACAGTGTGGGCAGGGAGTCACCACATTTCTTCTGCTCTGCACTCCACCATCTGTGGGTGAAGCCTTCCTCGGGAGCCCGATGGGGACCCCAGAGTAGAGGAGGAGACAAAGATAATAAGCGAAGGTCCGCGCCTGCCGTTTGCTCGAAGTGAGACTTCTGCCCTGGCATCACTGGACACACCCAGTTGCCTTGGAAACACACTGGAAACCAGTGCACGGCATGCTGGGCAGAGCCTGTGGCATGGGACCGCTCACCAGTGCAAGCCCGAGGAGCTTCCATAGAGAGAAAAGGCAGCACTTTCATCCACATGTACACTTTAACCTTCACCTAAATCCTGCAAGGTAGACAAGTTCCTGTTACTCCCATTGTGGGGATTAGCAAAATGAGGTTTCAAGAGTTCAAGCAAATTATTAAAACTCACAGTGGGATTAAAATCTAGATCTGTCTGAATCCAAATCCTATGTCCTTTTCACTGTTTAAACTGGGAAGTTTAAGATGCATGGCCCTGAGCCAAAGTTTCTTGAGAAAAAGCCAAAAATGTGAATTTTAACAGGAAGCAGAATATATTGGAGCAGAATGATGAGGTTTATAAAGAAGAAGTCAGAGAACAAATAATTTTTTGAGGTTGTTTTTCAATAAATTGAGAGGTGATGTCTGTGCAGTTTTTTGTTTTTTGGTCTGTCACTGAAAAGCTGGACCATTAACATCTAGTTGGCATAAACTCACCATCCCTTATCTAAAGGCAAATAAGTAAGTAAGGAAATAAATAAATAAAACCCACTTCTGGAAGCCAAACCAAAACAAAAAAATTTCCTATGTTATTTATTGGCAAAACATGATTTAGCTCGAGCTGGGACTTGACTTCCGATTTAAGTTCTTTTGTGTTACTAATAATAAATCCTGCTGCTCTGATGTTACTGAGATCAACCAGAGAGGCCGCCACACCGCCCGGTGTGTTGTCTTTCATGCGATAGGCACAGCGTTATTCTTAAAAGTCTGAGACTTTTTCTTAAGCAATATACATGCCCATGTGGTTCAGATAAGATAACACGGTATATATAAAAATCTGTCTGTTATTGAAAATCAAATAAAATCACATCTGAAAATCTTCAAGCATGACTTACAAAACTCAGGAGTAGAGAATGTAATACTGTTAGCCCATGACCAGTCTGGCTCATTTGCCTTTAGCTCTATGAGTCAGTACCTGCACTTTTTCTTTTCCATAAAAAGAATATGTCTCCAATAGACACTGAATGTAAATTTTTAGACATGATTATTAGATAAATATTGTGATTTATGTAAATATTCTAATTAGCTTGGTTCAAGTTGGTTGTAGAAAAACCTCCCTCAGAGACAACACTTTGTGTTGGCAAATCCCAGAAGACTCCTAGCTGGAACACAAATCACCTGCTCACTAGCGCAAAGGCAAATATGAGGTCATTAAGTAGATAATGATAAAAAATGCTGCACCTTGTTCTAAAATAATACCTCTAAGTACCTCACACTAAGGTGATACGCACCATAAAAACACATAAACACCTTACTCTGCCATCAAAAGAGGAATGAATGATCATTAGCCCCAGTACATAAACAATCAGCATCTGAGGGGTTTGAAGAATTTAAACTTTGCTTTAGAATCTGTCGCAGTTTCTAGGCCTTCGATATCTACTCCCCCTTGAGTCTTTCCATGAATTGCATGACTTTTCCCTTCAGTTCCTGCAGTGTTTATCATCATATAGTATTTCATTGAGCTCTCAGAAAGATGGGCAATAAAGGCAAAACAGGAAGATGTGCTAATGTGAATTGTTCCTTTAATGGCACTCTTACACATGTGATATGAATGATAGAAAACACTGCTTCCTAACTGAGCAGCAAACCTGGAATTACTGCAGGCACATCTTTGTCATCATCTCAGGAGCCAAAGGCCTATTAAGATACGAGGGCTATAAACAGAAAATCTTCACTTCCATATTGCTTTTCACCACAAAAGAAATTCCTTTTTGCAGTGTGTGTTGTTGCATCCATATCAAGATGAGTGAAAAAGACAGTGAACTTGCAGCAAATCAGTTTATCTGTGGTCCACCCGGTGATGGTGGATAACTGTAGCTAAACAGACGAGCTTTCTTAAAAATTAGTTAAAGATAGCAAAGAAGACCTCTGGCATGTCACAGAACAGTAGTCTTCAAGTTTTGTTTTTCCTGATCAGCTAAGGCCTCAAAAGCAAAAGTAAAGCTGCCCAGGATGATGCACATCTGGAATCCCAGCACTCTGGAAATGTGAGTTTGAGTGCAGCCTGAGCAACTTAGTGGGATCTCATCTCAAGATCAATCACTCACTCAATCAATCAAATCACAAAAAGTACTGGAGATGTAGTTCAGTGAAAAGGTTCTGGGTTCAATTCCAGAGGGTTGGAAGCAGCAAGGGGAGGAGAGGAAAGGAGGAAAAAGGAGAGGACAGTGGAGAGAGGAGAGAGAGGAGACAGTGGAAAAAAGAAGAGAGAGAAGAGAATGGAGAAAACAAGAGAGGAGAAAAAGAGATAGAGGACAGAGTGGAGACAGGGAAGAAACAGGACAAAGACAAGAGAGAAGAGACAGGAGGGGGGAGAGAGGAGAGACAATGCAGGGGAAAAGCAAAAGCAAATTAGTGTCAATCCCAGGATAACAGAAGACTGGACACACCTCTCGGGGTGCTTCCCTCCACGGGCGCCTTCAGGGCTTGGTTCAGACTAACGACCTCGTGGCCAGCAGGGCTGGAATCGCCCCTTTCTGTATTAGCAGCTGGTAAGAAGTTGCTATGAGTGACACACAGAAGAGGAAGAAAGGCTTGGTCTTGCGGCACTTAGAGTCCACTTCCAGGAGACACAAGCGCAAGATTTCAGCAAGTTTTACAGAAGGCTGCGCAAGGTGAGCGCTGTCTCTCATCAGCGTACCTGTTCACACCACAGACATTTAGAGGTGGCAGAGATTATCTGAGATTCGTGTTCCAGACCCCAGGAGCGGAGTGACTTGTTTTAGCATTTCCTTCAATGGCCAGAGGTCTTGAGGAAGAAGGCAGAGGGGAGGAAAAGTAGACAACCAGGGGAGCCACAGACACACCCCTGTGATCGTTAGCACCTGTGCGTGACGGGGAGAGAGTGTCCCCCTTTAGCCCAGGTGGAATGTGGCTGCCCGGTGTGTGTTTCATGCTACAGGGGGGAAGAGAAGAAAGGACGGGGAAGGATGGGCCAAGACAGCCAAGCGCATGTGGGGATTCTTGTCTGAGGCTTCATCAAACAACTTCCAGGACGACTTAGTGGAAGGTGGATTCACAGGCCTGGGTAATGGCACAGGTGCTCAATTATTTAACCACATTTTCTTTAATTGTGTGTGTGAAAGCACCACAAACCTGTAGAAAGACTGATTCACCAAAAAAGCTGAGTGCAGATCCCATAATGTAAAACAGTAATTATGCTGGCAATTACTCATTTTAAAGTCTAAGCAAGCTGGCTTTAATAAACGACAAACCACATATCACCAATACGTTCCTCTTTATTACAATAAAATAGCACTTTCAAGATTGTAATTGCTTTATAGACCTAGAAATAAAATGTTCATGAGATTATTTCCACAGGGTTCAAATATTTATGAAAATCCTAATAATTTTAAAAGTCAAAACACAAACATAATGGGAAAAAAAGAAATAAAAAGGCTCCTTTGCTTTTTTGGTTGTTTTTAAAGCAAAAATAAACATTTGTTTCACATTTTCTGGATTCTTGAGGTAGGAGTTTCTCTGTTGCTTTTTCAAAGACAGGATTTTGTAAAGAAATTTGGATGGTAGATGCCTCGTCTATTTCTAAAGGAGTAAGTTTCATTGTAAAGAAGTACCTTTGCTAAAGCATTTTACTGAAAAACCTAATTATTCATGGAAAGATGTTACAGGTGGAAGAAAAATGAATAAAAGTAAATGATGAAGGAGGGACAGAGATAGCTGATGAAAACTAGTGAAAAATAGTGCCCATGATGGCATTTATATTTATCAAATATATTTATTCATTCAGTATTTTCTCATCTAACACACTTTAATTTTGCTCCTTTCTGTGACCAGTTTTTTGATGTCATGTCAGTCTCATTATTTTCAAAATTAAATCTTATAGACATCTTACTCTATTCTCACTAAATAAAACAGACTGAAGAGGTATTTTATGAAGCTAGATGTATGTGTTAAGTGCAAGTTTATAACTTCTATTTTATGTAGTCAGTACCAAACATTATGGCTATGTCGATGAATTCCCCAAATTGAAATTGATAGTTCCAGAAGTCAGCATCCAATTTTATTTTTTGACCTTATTTTGGCTGGCTCCATCATATAGGGAAAAAAAATCTTGATTCATGCAGGAAAAGCAGTCACAGTTGGTAACAACAGCTCCATACCAGCATGACAGCATGTCTTACAATCTCAGGATACTGTTCAATTAAAAAGAGATAGGAGAAAAGCTTCAATCTGAGGTCTGCACAAAATATGATTTAACCTGTGGCTTCATTTATAGATTTCATAGGTCACTCCAAGAGATGTGAGGGTGGGAAAACACTTGGCACCTTTATGGAATTTAAAACTGTGTGTGGGTAAGGCAGAAATCAAACACAATGAGTTGCAAAAATGATTATTTTATATTCATTGCTATAAATACTCCAGAGTATTATACAACTAGATGCCCCAAACAGGGGCATGTAGGAAATTTCCAGAATTGCCTGAACCACAGGGTGGGGAAAGAAGGTTGAGGAAGAAGGAAGTGTCAAGGGAGATTGAGGTGATTCCAGAGTACAGCAATTCGACTTCTATTACTTCATTTTGCGAGACAAGGGGAGTTCAATGTGGTGGTCTCCAACATGTTGAAATTTAGAATATCACCCGAGTGTATTTTACTATATCTTTGATAGATATCCAAATATAAAAAAATGAAATTTGCCAACAAATACATGGACTCCTAAAGCATTATTATGAGACCCCCATACTGTGTTCCCATGAGACAAGTTCTTAAGGACACACACTAGAGTTAGGTTCAAGTTCACTACGTCTAGCCTGACACCAACAAAGTTCTGATCATTTCTGACTTTTCACTTCTTTATATCTGAAATGAAAGCAATAACTCTTACCTCATGGAGTTATGAAAAATAAGTACAAAAAAATTAGTGTAAATAGTACTAACTGCTATAAAACACATTATAGTATCATTTCCTTATCTCTTTCTTCTTTGCCCTGCTGCAAAGTAGGAATGAGGGTAAATATTCACAGCAGTAGTGCAAGGATCAATTACCATTCTGTATGTGATATTCCATAGTGTACAGCACATTATCAAGAAGTATTAGGAAGAAAACAAACTGCAAAGCACATAAAAAATATAGCAGTTCACACTGGGACCAGAAACTTGCCCTCTTCCAGAGTCTGCTCCCTCTGAGCATACAACCCATCAATTTTAGAATCATCAGCAATCCCACATTTGCCTACCTGAATAGAAGTCCATTGTAAGTCAGTGTGGGAGATTTATTTCATTCAAGTGGACAGCAGAATCAAATGACCTGACAAAGCCCTTCTCTATAAAACCATGCTTTCTTTCTCTTTCTTGACTATATCTTTTTCAGATTTATGGTTTCAAAAACTGAGTTGTGTATACTGCTCACAAATTATTCCTAGATGTTCACTGACACGCCAGACGCAAAGGGCTACATGTTCTTGAGATGCTCAGCTGCACATAATTTCCCATCCAAGCTCCATACCTCACACTTTTCATTTGCTTCTGGGCCAAGAGATCTGTCTCCCCTGACTGCGTACAGGCCTTCTGCTAACACAGGTGAGTACTGCCTCCCAAGCTTCCTGACTAATGCTTGTGCTTACACTTCGGTCACGTACTTATAGTTGTGGAGGAGTCAGGAGCATTTGTTATTGTTCCTTATGTTTTCGTTCTCCTTTATTCTCTTTTTCTGTCTAATTTTACTGTATGCTGTCTTTTGAAAATGTGAAAACCAAAGTGCATCCTTTCTGAAATAAATCAAATAGAAGTGGGTGTATATTTAGATAATGGATAGATGGTACATAGAAAAATAGATAGATAGATAAATAGATAGGTAGATAGATAGATAAGTAGTGTCTTAGTTACTTTTTACTTCTCACTGAGACAAAATACCTGATGCCCAAAGTTGGGAAAGGAAAGGTTTATTTCTTACAGTTTTTGGAGGTTTCAGTCCATACTCAGTTGGCTCCAAGGCAGGGTGGCATGGCGGGGCCACAGTTCATGGAGGCTGCAAACAGCAAGGCAGAAACCAGCAAGAGAGAAAGACATGCCTTCTTCCAGCCATTACATTGTATGCTGGCTCCACCCCTAGGTGGGTGTAGCACTGACACCATCAATCCAAGTGCTAGCAATGAACCAATCACAAATGCACAATGCAAATGCATGAGGCCGACATAAACTATGACAGATAGATAGACAGATAGATGGATGGACAGACAACCAGACAGACACAAAAGTGATAGATCTTTGCAGATGTCTAAAGATGCAGCCTGTCCAGCATTGCTCTACTCTGTTTGTTTAATCTAGATGCCGCTATGAGGGGATTTTGCTGATGTATTTAAAACTCCAGTTGGGCCAGATCTACCCACAGAACTTCTTACAGAGACCTTTCTTCAAGTAATAAAACAAAACAGTGGGCAGACTTGAAGTTGAAGATTGGGGTGCCATGAAAAGAAACACAGGTAAGCACTAGGAGCAACTGGTAGCTGCCAAGCAGTGGGGAAATGAGCTGGTATTCCTACAAACACTTAGCTGCTTAGCCAGAAGCCAATTCTTTCTCAGAGCTGCCAGGTAAGGAGACCTAACACAATTTGCACCTTGACTTCCATCTTAGGAGACCCTAACTCACAATATACATTATAAATGTTGCTTTCTAGATTGTCTTCTATGTAAAGTATCACACGGGTATTTTACATTTTAATGTACTATTCTAGAATTTAAAAGTTTAAAACTTTAAAAGTTTCATGCCTTAATAAATGTCTCCCTACTCTGAGGTCATAAAATATTTTCTGATATTTTCATCTAAAAATTCAAAAGAATTCGTTTTCCCCATTTAATTTTCAGTCCCTATTGAAGTCATTTTGGGTGTAGTATAAGTTGAGAATCTTATTTTACCCTTATGGATAACCACGTTTCCAGCATCATTAATCTTTCCTCTTCTGCTTTACAGGCTCCTCTCGTGATATCAAGTTTCCGCAAGTAGGAAAGAGTTTGCTAGGCTCTTTGTTTTGTTCTAGTAATTATTTTCCTCATCAGGTCCTCTGCAATATCCATATGAACTTTTAAACATACACACAAATAAAAAATACCCCACTCATTTTTTAACTCTAAAAGTAGAGAATTTTTCATTTTCTTTCGAGTCTTTTTAAAAAAAGTGCTTCCAGTAAATCTAGGGCTGGCTACCTCCAACAAAGCACCACTCAAAACAAATTACTTTTACAAACAGTCACAAAATTGTTGAAAGAGTATGCCTTGGAAAATATATTATATTTGAAACACTGGGTGAATTACTCAGTAGCATAATCTTCTCCCTTGGTATAAAATAAAATGCATACATGGGAGGTGTTTGGAATCTATTCTTGGAGGAGAGTTAAAAACAGGTTTTAATGCATCTTTTGGAGCCATTAAGACTTGCCAGGTAAATAATGTACACTTTAAACATCCCTGAATCTATATTTACAGTCATATGATAAATGTTAATGGCTCCAGAGAGAAATGTTAGGACCTAAAGGACATTTAAAACAGTCCCTCAATATGTATTTATGCAAAGGATCCAGACTCAAAAGCAGTTTAGTTCTATTTAATCAAAAGCAATTAATGATTTTGAAAGACAAAGATATTTAGGGTCCATATTTAAGGCTCCTCCAACAAGCAGTCTTCTAAATGTACGGTTCTAAATGCTTCTTTGTAGCTTGGGGCAGATGTGAAATTCTGAAAACCTCCCATTAACATCACACCAAAAAAAGGCCAAGAAAATTTAGCACAGAAAAAGATGACATTTTACAATAGCAAAGTTGTGGTACAAAACAAGGTAAAGCTGGTGCATCCTTTTTATATCCCCAAATGGATTTTCATTTTGTGTTACTCAGTAGGAGTCATTTTGAAGACAATTTCTTCTGAAAATAAGCTTTGAAGCTTTACTGTTTTTAAAAATCCCATTTGATTCAGTTTGCAAAAGCCTTAGTTTCTATTTCTGCTCTTTTCGCCCCTTATAGCATCACTTGCATTTCCATCCTATTGTTTGAATGAAGGAATTCACCACACCTACTGAGGCCTTTAACCCTGCCCTAGGTTTGCAGGGATTGAGCCACAGGACTAGAATGTACATCGGATTCTTGGAAAGCCTTTAGTTGCTAGAGACTGCCAGAAGCCTGTAACAGGCTTTTGGAAACCATCTAAAAGTTGCCTATCGGTATAAAATAGAGCTACAGTGATTGATTTGAATGTTAGGCAAACTCTTCTCTGAAAAATGTTGCCATCTGACTCTCCATTCCAGCCTGCCATTTGGGCACCCAATATCATGCCTCAACCCCCACCCTGTAATAACAGAGCATGTGATCCTGTCTCAGTGAGTCTTGTATCCATTGAGTTCAGCATGGGGAATTACAACTCAACAGAGTCTCTAAAACTCAAAATTCCATAGCTCCAAATCTTAAGCAATATCCAATACATTTGTTCTCTCTTTTCTTGGTGTTTCAGGTTCTTACAGGTCATTCACATTAGGAAATACCTATACAGGAATGGATATTAAGGAATCTCCCTGCACCTCTTATATTAGTGTTCATGTCCTAAGAGCATTTAATTCTCTCTGCCATTCCACTGTTTGGTTTAGTCATTCTTCATGAAGCCTGGCAGCCTTACCATAATCACACTCCATAGATTACTGAGTAAAGTGAAGAAAAAAAATCAAGACTGCTTTATGCAATGGGTAAGATATGAAATCAGAAAACTTGGTTTAATTTATCATTGGGCAAACATGCCATATTAGAGAATCTGTTATCCAAGAGAACTGGAATTCTATATAGTGCATAAATTTTACATTCTAATGGGATAATCATAATTAGAAATCCTAACTTCAAAAATAGAATACTAATTTGGCTCAATCTACTGCCATTTTATTCAATGTCATTATATAGAACACATCATAGGTTAGGATACAGTTGATCACAATGTGGATTGTAAGTTGGCAAATGTAGGAACATAAATGAATATGGACCATAAAGAAGAACCCACAGAGAAAGAGTATGTGACACTACATGTAACAGGAAACACATGCGAAGTCTGGGATGGAGCAGTAATAACATAAATAGAAACCGTGTGGGAAGACACAGCCCTTGAAAAAGTCCTATGGATATGCAGGTGCTTAATTGAAGCTTTGGATGGTGGCTTAATAAGGAGAGTTCCTTAGCAATGAAGAGGAAAAAAATGCGTGTCTGTGCCATAGAAACTAAGAGGTTTGTAGAAGGACACAAAGTGACAAAAGCTAAAAGGAATGAAGACAGGCAGAGGACCATCTTATCAGAATCACTCATGTTCTATTTTTACAGAGAATCGCTCACTAAATTTATATTTTTTCCATAGATGCTATAACATTATTTATTGCTTATTATTTTATTACCATAATATTACTTTTTTAATAAATTATGCATGTATTTAGGAGGTTATGCATTATGCATCATTAGCTAGCCTAGATACTTTATTTTCACTGCATAATTATATGACTACTGGGTGATTTGTCTGGCCAGGCTCTGAGAACTGAGATGCTGAGCAGGTTATAGGTCAGAGACAGAGAAAACCAGTCAGGTCAAGGTTACTGGCCAGTGCAGGTAAAGAGCTAAGAAAGACACAAAACCCGAGTGACGAACTCAGGCTATTCACTTGTAAGGGAAGTTACACGTGTAAGGCAATTTCCGATGTAAGATAGGCTTAGGAGAAAAAGTAATTGTTTGGCTGGTAAAGCCAAAGCCAAAAGACAGAAGTGGATGGACTTCCCATGCAGAATGTTCCACAATGCTCAGACTATTGCTAGAGAAGAATTTCTCTGCACACAAATAACTTCATGGACATCAAACTCTGTGCAATTACAGGCCACATCAGGCACCTCTTGGCTTGCTCAGATTTGTGGGGCACAGCTTCCTGGGAGGCAGTATCTGATCATAAAAGTTATGACTGAGGTCTCCCTCTGTTTCTGAGGCCCTTTCATTTGGGGACCCTCCATCTGCTTGGCTGGGATCAAACTGCTTATCTTCCCTAGGGTAAAGATTGTGCCTAGCATTTAGTAGATGTTTAATAAACATCAGTTGAATAATGCAAAGAATGAGTTATCTACCTACCCTGTAATTTACTTGTAGGGAAAATCTTCATTGTTGTTCATGTTCATATGAGAAAGGCTATGATCTCATTTGGCCTCATTTTATCACTACAATCTCTGGGACCTGGAGCAGCCAGCTCTGGGGGGGTTTGTTCTCAGGACTTTGCTGTTAGGTGCAGGTTTTGGGGGTGACCTAGTGCAGCTGCCTGCAGGAAGAGAGATCTGCAGAGTCAGGCATCCAAATGCGTATGGCCAGTGCAGGCTGGGATCTACACGTGCTTCAATTTCTAAATCTATTTTTGGTCAACATTGCTTACTACTTCATTCTATTTGGGGGTGCTTTTGGGCCATTTTCAAAATCTTGAGTTATACATCTACTAAGATAATTACATATAGTATGAAAATTAGAATAGTCACTTCAATAGTAATATAACTACCCAATGACCTAATTGGGGTGGAGATGGGCCCATCTCCTAATATCATTGCATGGTAGGTTAAAGTTTTAGCATATGAATTTGAGGGGCTACCAACATTTAATCCTTAGTATTTACTATTGGGGAGGCTCTAGAACACAATTCCTCTGTTGAAAGAAATTGTAGCTGTGTGTGTGTGTGTGTGTGTGTGTGTATTTGTATGTTCACTGTGAAAAGGGGAGACAGACAGAGAGAAAGAGAGAGGGGGGAAAGGGAGAGAGAGAGAGAGAAAGAGAGAGAGAGTCTCCAGTAAGTTTCTCTGTCTTCCATTCTAATAACAATTGACCACCATCTACTTTACAACATCTCATCCATTCCTTGATCATCACTGATGGACATACAGGTTTGCATTTTCTCTATAACTTGCCACACCAGAGAGCTGCTTCAGGCGTGAGTAGAAGAGAATGGATCACCTCAGGTGACATGGTCTAGACGGGATTTGGTCTTTCTCCCTTATGCTATTCTTCATATGTGGCCCCAGATTTGTGAATGGGACTTCTGGCTGTGTGAGGCTTGCAAAGGTAAGTGAAAGCCTGGTCTGTGTGTGTAAGGAGTCAGAGGCCCTCTTGATAGGATGAAGAATGAAGATAGTAGTCCTGGCAGTGAGAAAATAAGAGAGGGGTGTGCCAGGAAAATTGAATAGTATTGATTTCAAGCATCAATAGTTTTTCTGACCTTCATTCATAAAGCAGCTGGTCTAACAGAGGTCAGAGGAGATTTGGACATTGTCACAGCTATACTATTTGGGCTTTGGGAAGTCAGAATACTAATATTGAAATTTCCATGTTACATGCTATACTTTCAAGGTCCACAACTTCCTATGGTATCATTTTTTCAGAACCTAATCCAAAGTCATTAGCTATGCTTAGATAATTATGGGGAAAAGTAAAGTGACTTTCAAGTGCAATGTTTATTCATTTTGCACAAACATACCATTCAGTTGCAAGCTTATAAACAGAAGCCCTGGAATGATTTCTCCTGCTGTTTTCTTGAACTCATGACACTGCACTTAATGTTTTTCTGTAGGATGGCTGAAAGGCTCACAAATCCAATATCCCCAGGTGTTAATTCATTAGATTTTCTACCTTTAAAACCTACCCACAATGCCCTCGTTCCTTTGCAATTCTTGTTGACTGATGTTGATTATGCCATCAGTGAAGCTCACAAACTCCCGTTCTTCATTCAGATCATTGATGGTCAATAGAGGGCCTGAGATGGTTCAGTATTAACTGCACAATCAGAGGACTAACACTGGATACTTTTCCCTTCTTTTCACTGCATGTTTGGGTTAGTTTTCTATGGGAAAAGGAAGTGTGAAATAAACAAATCCATTCTTCCTACTTGTTCTTGAGCCCTTTGATAGTCAAGCTGAATACATAGTGTTAACAGGAAGATATCTGGTGTGTCTGGCCTCCAATTCACATTTATGGAAGCCAGAGGGAAACACAGGCAACATCAATGATTACCAAGGTCTCTGCCTTAGTGTTTCTTCAGTGTCACTCCTTGGACTTGGACCTGGCTGAATGCATCACAGTGTCATTGGGAGGCTTTAAAAATGGGGATTCATGAGCCACACTCTGGACAGAATGGCTCTGGAATGGAGCTAAAGAGCACTAATCTACATAGAATATGTATCCACTTCCATGTTTTAAAAGCTCCTTGGATAATTCCAACACAAAGCTGGGTTTGGGAACTGCTGTTAAAGGAAACTTGTGACATCTCCCCACTGCTCACAAGTGGCAAGGGCGAGGATGAGAATGGACAATACTGTTGACAGGACCCCAAGTACACTCAGTTATATGAGAATATTGTCTTCAGCTGAGCAGATTGATAATCTTGTCCTTCCTCTAAATTCGTTGTCTTAAAAGTTTTTAAAAATATTGATTTGTTTGCAAGGCCAATTGTTACACAGGATATGACAAGAGAAGATGGATTGTTGGGGGCAGTGGTCAGTCTAACCTTTCACGTCCTGAGAAACTCATTAGCACCCCATGAGCAAAACAAAGTGCCAGGGTAAATGGATCCACCGTCCTGAGAAGAGATGTACTTGACCATGTCTGTTAAGAAAGGACCATGTAGCTCATCACCTGTTCTTATTTCACAAAGTACTTGCTCTGGTAAACATGCTTTTTTTCCTACTGTTATGTTTCCAGTGTTGCTTTAACTTCCAAAGATTTTTTCATGCATTTTTGTCTGGAGACCCAGGTGCTGCCCCCTCGTCAGCCCACACAGGTCACTGAGCCCAGCTTCAAGGAACTCCCTGCTGATTACCTGGGCTATGTCCCTGGGTGAAGAGAAACATTCTTGTTTCCTTCTGCTCTTTGGGGATAGTCATCTTAAAAGGAAAGGAAACATATAATGGTCTCCTACCTTGCAAAGAGTAAAAAACAGAACTCAAATGAAAGAAGGAATTAATAGATTATCCTCAAAAGAAAAGACTCCCAGATAAACTATGGCAATAAAAGTTGAGAATATCTAGATTTTTAGGAAGAAAAATGGTG
This sequence comes from Hydrochoerus hydrochaeris, assembly GCA_004027455.1. NCBI lineage: Eukaryota > Metazoa > Chordata > Mammalia > Rodentia > Hydrochaeridae > Hydrochoerus > Hydrochoerus hydrochaeris. Next base: position 165,005 of record PVLA01002703.1, read on the forward strand.
AGGACCCAGCAAGAAGTGTCTGTCCTTTGTCATCTTCTCTTGGATGAAATAAGTAAGCACTCAGCGATAAAGTCTACAGCTGAAGAGTTAATGCAACTCAAGTCACTTGTGCAGGTGTCCAGAGGACAGGCACAGTGGACAGATGGGCCAGGGCGGACAAATGGAGCTTGAGCAGGCCATGGGGAAAGCCCTTCCTGACCCACTGGGACTGACTGGAAAGGATGATTTCCTGCCTGCCTGTTAGGTCCCTCCTTGATGCAGGTGAGGGCCTGCTTTGGAATGGATGCACAACATAGCTCCTGAATATGGGAGGCAAGTTTCACACCTGGTGCATGGAAGCTCCATCAGCAGCTGGGTACAAAGCAGGACACAAGGACACTAGAGGCTGGAAGAGCCCAGTGAGTCCCAGTACTTTTTTTTCCAGCATGGATATGTAACTACTAAATTCCAACATTCCAGGAAGAGAAATGTCTGAGATGAACAGTATCCTACGAATGGTATCACCTACAAGAATCTAAATAAAAATCACACTGACAGACAGTTAACCTGACTCTTATTATTTGGCACTTCCAAAAGATTATCCTTTTGTTCTCATGCAATGTGAAAGTCCTTAGAGACTGCAGGGGAGGGAGGAATGAATAGGCAGAGCACAGAGAATTTGTGAAGTACTGAAAGGGCTTCTGCGCGATGGTGAACGCGTGCCATGGTACACATGTCCAAATCGACACAATGCACAGCACCAAGAGGGAGCCCTAGAGCAGGCATGGGCTGTAACCCCAGTGATGCTCGTTACGAGTTCATCAATTGTAGTCAATGTACCATTCTGGCTCCAGATGCCAATAATGAGGGAAGCTATGCATGTGTAAAGGCAAGGGGCATCTGACATATCATTGTACTTCCTGCTCAATTTTGTTGTGAACCTAAAACAGCTCCAAAAGTAAAATTTGTTTTGTTACATTCCCTCACAGAGTCTCTTAACAAAAGGATCTGGTTTAAACCATTTCTGAAAAGAGGCCAGACAGTGGCCCTGTGTGGATCCCAGCAACTTGAATCCCTAACAGCTCCTTTTCTATCTCCAATAGAGATCTCAGGTTGCCTATAAAGCCCAGGTGCAGCACAGACATTTAAGAACTGGGGAGGAATTTTCCTTCTTCCACGTCTCCGACTCAGTCTCCCTGGGGCTCAGTGTTCCAGTTTTCATAGTTTATGTCTTTCTCCCTAACACCTGGCTTCCTCTCCGCCAAGCCCTACAAGACCAGCTTTTCTGACACCCCAGTTCTGCCTGTTCCTTACTCAGGCCCTCCTCACCTCAGGACTTAAGGTGCCAAGTCCAAGAGCAGCATCTCAGTTCCAATTTAGAATTTTGTACCTATGGCTTCTACCTCAATTCAAAACCTTAATTTCGAATCCTTGCTCTTCATCAAGGTATGATTGATTAACCTGTAATTATCTTCCCACTTGAGGCATTCGCATCAATTTGACTGATCTAACTACTAATATTTGTCCTTGCCAAGGTGTTTAGAGCAAACCTGCTTAGGAGCAAGTCCTATAAATTGTCCAGGCTAAAAGTACATTGTGTGCAAAGAAATGAATAATTTCCAGGTTGGGACTTACTGTGATGTTAGGAACAGACATTACGGGAATGTCAGGTGCAGAATTCCATCTGATCTGCTTCAAGTTGGCGAAAGACAGGGGCCACTGTCTGCTTATATAACCACCCACATATCTTTATTTCCTTTGTGGCTGGTTATGAACCTGCCTAAGATATTCAGGATGAATTATGAAATGCTTATTTGGAACCACTTTAGGGGCAAGGACCGATACTACCATGTTTAGGCCAAGCTCTTTTAGAATACAGAATACCTAGTAGTTAAATAAGTAATCCCAACAAATTGAACATAATGAACAAGTGTCAGTTTAGTACTGATAACATGGGTGCCTATGAATTTACTGTATTTTCTTGGCTATCCCCACGTTAGACATATGGAAATATTTGTAGCAATTTTATGCTGAACAAAAAGCAAGTGCTCAATCAGGCTAAGTGCCTCTGATGAGAGCACAACATTATTTTCATTCTTCATTTTTAATTAGGATGCACCAGAAAATTACAGGTTGGTTCCTCTTCTCACAACCTTAACAAATGTAGATGATCAGAGCTGCTTCTCAACTTAACACTAACAGTTCTCAAAGCCATTGGTTAAATACAGTGCTTAAGCGAGCCAAGTGAAAGCATCAATACTGGGCAATGCCAATGTCAACAGATCATTTAGAGAAGTTTGTATGTAGCGGAAGCTTTCTCACAGATACACATGGTTTGCTATTACATGGAAGCAAATACTGTTTCTCGTAATAGGGCTTCTTCTGCCCAGAATTAAAGTTTGATTTTCAAGTTGATGTTAGCAATTTAAGGAGCAACTATGTTCAATATACACACGAATATTTTAGACCTGAAAGAGATTGGGTCTGAGAGATACTATGGTTCTATCACTTTATAAGACAAAAGAAAAAGTTTTGTCCTAACTGAATGAATTAGCCTAAAGTTACAAAGAAGACAGTACAATAGCAACATCTTATGTTTTCCTCACCTTTCGTCTGAAATCAATTTTATATGTATCACTCCTGCTATGAAAGTGGAGACTTACAGAGTTTAACTGACCTTTCCAGGTCACCTGTCCTATCCATCCATTACCTCCTTTGCTCATATTCAGCTTCAACATCACTTGGGAACTTGAATGATCCTGGCACTACATGTGATATATTTAAAGCCCTTTAAAGAAGTTCAAATCCAATGATCTTAGTTTTGGGGGTTTTTTTATGGCTGTCTTCTGAAATTAAAAAATTACATCCTTTTAAACTTATTTTTTTCTGTCTGTTCAAGTATGTGATTTGCTTCGTATGTTTGCACTTTTTATGTATTTATAGTTATATCAGAGATGGTATCAGCAGGAAAGAGATGGGCAATCCTCTTGGTACCATGGTACATTCAAACCTGGACTTCAAAACAACAGTGGCGTTGGGTAACGCAGATTCGGCTCATTTTCACATCACTGACAATATTTCCTTTAAAAAGTGCAACTGAAACACATAGAAACATTGTCCCCAAAGGGCCATTTTGGACATAGAACCATCATAGAGTGGTTTGTGTGAAATGCGCTAGAGACTATGTAAAATAGCAGAGAAATGCCTACAGAAAACTCTCTTGCCTTAGGCTTGTCTTGTTGAGATGGCTGAAGACAGCTTTTCACATAAGGGGAGTAGACAGCATCCCCTTTAATGCTCTCTTCCATCTACGGTTTTTCCCTTCGACTAAAACAGAACCACCAAGCACTGTTGACTCTAACTGACTTTACCTAGATATTTAGTTGAATAAATATTGAACTACCAAACTTAGCACGATCTCATTTCTCTAGCCCACCTGCCCATGGATTCCAATTATGACCTTGATCCAACCTCTCAGTTTATACCATTGTATATTCTGTATAATCTTTTCTCCAGCATACCTTTGTTTATAGGTCATTTCTTGCATCCTTCTTGTAATTGCAAACAATTTGGCAGTTGGGGACTCTTTTTAAATCTACTAATACCTAGTATACAGTAGAATCCTCTGAGTATTAAATTTTGACTGATTTTCCTTCCCAGCTCTGTGAACTCTGCAGTGTTTAATTTTATTTTTGTGCCCACAGTGGGGGAAAAAAAAGAAAGAAACCCTAAGGCAAGCTAAATATGTATATTTAACTACTTGCAATAGTTATTTAAAATCTAGCTTCCTCTAATTTTATTCTTAAATATCATAATTAGGATTTCTCCCTACATAATGTAGAATCTCAGTGAGCTACTGCATTATTCAATTAGGCATCTTCCTCATCTTTAGACAAGTAATTAACATTTCACCTGTCTCACATTGTGCATAGCATCTTAGACGAAATGAAAACAAAGTGAAAGCTAGTTTTAACAATACACCATGCCAGTTGTCATTCTAGAAATGTTATGACTTTGGTAAGTATAGTACTTCTTCTGTTAGTTAATAATTTTGATTGATAGAGCAATCCAACTATTTGAAACAGGTGCTTCTTAGCCATGATGTTTCTTCTTCTAAAATGAACTAAAAAATTATTCAGCTCATTATGATAATCAAAACCACTTTGTGAGTAAGCCATCCCATGTACTCTATAAAGTAAATTTCCACCAGCTGAAATGTTGTTTCTGGTGACCTAAATGAGAACAGGATGTCCCACTGTCCTTGCCTTCTGTACTAAGGGGTTCACACTCATTAAGTCATTATGGAACCTAAGGATTAAATTAAATGAAACAAGACTGAATCATTTGTTTTAGAGGAAACATATAATCTATTTTAAGCAAGAAGAAAACAATTTTGCAGACAGCCTTTTCCAGTTCAACAATCAGTCCTTTGGAACCAGGTGAATTAAGACCCATTTCAGTGAATAATTTTTCCTTCTCTGCCACACAGATCCAGATACCATAAGATGACAAGCAAAGGAGTCAATTTGCCTCTTTTAACTTAAAGACCAACAGATTTATTAGTTTGGAGTTTATATATAAGATAAAAAAATCACCATCCACAAAAATGCCAACAGTGTATATGACAGGCTTTTCAAATGAAAAGAATTTAAAAGGATAACATAAAACTCTGAAACTAACAACAAAAAGGAAGCAAGAAATAAATGTTCAGGTTCTGAGCAAGGAAAAGATATCTTAGGGACACATAAGTAGAAAATAGTTTAGGGCGTCCACTGCCAATATCTTCAATAAGATTCAACATCAATATTGTCACCAAAAAGGCTAATCCAATTTCAGTTCATTTGTCTTAGTTACCTTTTCACTGCTGAGACAAAATACCTAGCACCCAAAGTTAAAGGTATGGAAAGTTTATTTAGCTCACAGTTTGTAGAGGTTTCAGTTCATAATCGGCTGGCTCCAAAGCCAGATGGCATGGCAGACAGGCATCACCAAGAAGAAACAGTCTATAGTACCCAGAAGGTAGCAAAGCAAGCAAGGGGCCAAAATAGCATCTTTCTGCCCCTTTTATCTTACCCACACTACTCAAGGCCTTAATCGTAGTGCCCTGGCTCCTACTATTGCACCATGAACCAATCCCAGCATCACACACTGTAAATCCAGCCACCACTAAAAAAGCCCCACCTATGACTGCATGAGGCTCTGGGAAGACTCAATACACAAGCTATAACATCACTGTTCAGTAGAAATGACACATTTTGAAAGGTTAAGTCATAACCTATTCTACTCAGCACCAATTAGGTTATATACATTGTTTTGCTTCTGTATATTACACTTTTATTTATTTATTTTTGTTTTTGCTGGGTTTTGTTTCTTGCTTTTAAGGACAGGGTCTCAATTATGCAGTTCAGGCTGGCCTCAAGCTCACTTTGGAGCCCAGGTTGGTCTGGAACTCACAATGATCCTCCTCCCTCAGTCTCCCAAGTGTTGAAATAACAGATGTGAGCCACCACACCCGACTGGTTACACTTTTAAAACTATAAAATCATACTACATAAATCTCTGGAAAGTACAGATTTATATAAAAATAGTACAAAGACAGATGAAATAAATGGTCACTCTGCTACCTGAAGACAACTGTTACCTAGTAGAATTGTGTGTTCAAAACCATTTTCCTTTACAAATTTGGTTTAAATTGTGCTACTATATTCAAGCAAGTATTATTAACAGATTAAGACCTCCTTTTTTCACAGAAAAGCTGTACTTTTGTTAAAAGTTTGCCTCCATCTGAAAAATTTTTAAGATAGTGTCTTTATTTTTGGTGTTCTGAGATTTCATAGGCTGGTATCTCTAGCTGTGGATGTTCTTATTCCATTTAACACATAGTGAAAAACTTTAATTGGGAAAGATCTTGGCTACTTTCACTCTAGACATTTTTCTTGCATTGCCTGTTTTTTTAGTATTTTTCTCTATAAAGTTTCTTCTTTTCAATCAAACTTTTAATCACCACATCCTGGAATGCACAGATTGATTCTAATGTCTCTAATATTTTAACTCATTTTTCCAACTCTTAGATTTTTATCATTTTTGGAACATAGTTTCCTCCAGCTTTCTCAATTTAAGCTATTCTAGACACATATACATTTTATATATTATTTATATGTTTCATACATATTTATAAATATAGTTTATACAATTATAACATTTCCAAGAGAACACTTTTTTCTCTTTTTGTCATGGTTTGCTGTACTTTTTCATAAATTATCATCTCCCCAAAAATCTCTGCAGATGATAATCAAAATTATTGTAAACAATCTTCTGATTCCTAGATTTTCTGTCCCCTTCTACCTTGGGGCAATCTTTATTTATTTCATGCTAAATTTTTCTTCAAATATTTGGACATTCTGATTGCCGATAGTTAAGAAAGAAGACTGGCTGTCTGAGACAGTACCTATGTGTGTGAACTAATTCCTTTGTTATGTTTTGGTTTTGTGTGTACAGATTTTGAGTTCACTGTCAGATTAGGGTCTCCTTTAAATGCTAAATGAAGTTAGCTTTACTGCCACTTGCCAACTTTCAGCGACTATCCTAATTTATCTCACACGTTAATTTTGTTTCTTTAGAGAGCAATCCTCCCTGGTGTTTTGTTTTGTTCTGTTTTGTTTAGGATGTAAAGCTTAGTTGTGTGCTACTGTAAAACAGCACGAGGAGGAAAGATGTGAGAACATAAGCAGATCTTCAGTAAGGGCACACTTTTCTGCCTATCTTCCTAGTCCTTCCCAGAAAAAGTCATGGAGCTCTTCCGACTGTCAACCCTCAACTCACTGTCACCTCATCAGTGTATTGTATAAACTTCCTTTGAGTCTCTGACTCATCAGTTCACATTCTTCCATCATTTTCCAGCTTTCTGTGTGATAGTTTTATGTATCAAGTTGACCAGGCTATGTCTTCCCATTATTCATTCAAACATCAACCTATCAGTTGCTGTGTAGATGTTTTGTGTAAGAGTTTTAAAGTCCATAATTCACTGATTGTAATAAGAGAGAGACTATTCTAGGTAACCTGGACAGGTCTGCAGCAGTTGAAAGGCCTTTGGACTGAGCCAAACCCTTCCTGAGAGAAACGATGGGTTTCCTGTGGATGCCAGTGTCAGCCCCGTCTGAGAGTCCCCACCTGCCCATCCCAACAGAGTGACCTGTGGATTTTGGGACTGTTTCTCCACCCCCAGGCTCCTCCAGGTCCCTTCTTCAAAATGAATCTCTTAATATACATTTCCCCCTGTATCTTTGAATGAATGCACCTAGAAATTTATGGAGCTCCCTTGCCCTCGGAAAGATTCCATTCCTTCTATAGGGCTTTCAACTGATATGAGCTTATATTATTACTTTTTAATGAAATATTACAAAGGAACATATATTCTTAATATATCACAGAGAGGCAGAAAGCCTTGATTATTAACTAATCTACTACTATTGGACAACTAAGGTGTTTTTCTAAATTTTCATGATTATTAATATTGTTATTAATGTTGTATTGAGTGTTGCTGCACATAAACCTTGTACATCTCAATATTTCTTAAAGCAAAATTTCTCTACAAGTACTTTTTGAATCAATGGATAAATACATTTTGAAGTCTTTTGTCATATATTGAAAAATTATCCTCCAGGGATGCCTATTTTTTATTTCCCCCTGCAAAGTATGAGAGTGACTATCAAACTTTTTGAGGGGTGATAACAACTGACACACCCTCCGGGGAGACTGCCCATCACCAAGAGTGGAATCAGAAGATGTTCCATTCCAAAAGAAGGAGGCATGGTTATCCTCAAGAAGCCAACAGCAATCAAACATTGACGGTGCAAACTATTCTGTTTGATGAATTAACAAACACTTAGTAGTATGGTTATCTTCTAAGATAGCAATATGTAATTTATCAACTAGTGACTTCTTACTGTTAATTTTTTTGACTAGTCATTTCTGTTATTTTTTTTGAAATTCTGTATTGTTCCTACCCTTTTTTCTGTTTTGCTTTTTTCTCCAAATAAAAAACAAGCCAAAGGCACATGAAAGCCAACTTTCAAATTTTGCCTCAAAGGAGTAAGTTAGAAGCAATGATCAGAATCTAAAATGAGAGTTGTTTAAAATTTTTTTAAGAGAAAAAATAAAATTTCAAAACACTATAGAGGGTGACAGTGGTTAATACATTGTGTATGGTTATCTTCAAATCAGTTGCTCAGAGTATAACTATCTGCCTTTAATCATCTGAATAATACTAGAACAAACTTTTCTCTTCAAAAATGAACTCAGAGAAATTAGTAGTTTAACTATTGTATATATACTAAAATCACTTTCAGCTTCTCACTAGGGAGACAATATGATGTTTACACACGCATGTCTGATTTAAAATGAGAAAGTTTTGAGGTGGTGATATTATTTTGCTTGGTTTACTGGCCAACATTAAGTAGGCCATCAAATTAAACACTACTGTTTTTTAAAGCACACAATTACCTGAGATGAAATATGCTTTCACCTCCCCAGAAATGTTCAACTACTTAACTGATCTTCCCTCGACATCAAACAGCCGTGACATTAGAGGAAAAGGTTTTCAAAGTCACTTTCAACCCTGGAGTTCCAGGTTTCTGCATTTCTCTTAAAATTAATACATGTGTCTGTGTTGCCTTCTCCTTTTATGATACATTAGGTTTGTGAAGTTTGTGAAGCTTTGTTTTGGGGGTTTTTTTCTAACAAAACTGAAAGCTGTGGACAGAAAAAAAGATGTGACTGCTTGCAGGCAGCAGGCTGACTGATTAAACCAGGACTCTTTTAGAGTCGGGATTTTGTAAGTTATAAGACGTTGCTGAAAACAAAAGTGAATATAAATTTGGGGTTCTATCTGGGCCTCTGTGACTTTAGTTTAAAGATAATTCTGTGACAGAGCTGGAGCCAATTCGCAAGAGAAAGATGCTGGGAACAGAGTATGGATGTGAAAGCACTGCTTCTGGCTTGACCTCAGGGCAAGATGGTCTGATGCTAGCTCTGCCTGACCTCCCCCAGCTGCTGTGAATGACAATCTTCACTCCACCGTGAGAAGCAAACCATGAACATCAATAGAGAAAGAACCTGGATTACCAGTCACTCCTCTGTAACTCTAAAGAAACCAGGTAAGCTAACAATCATCGGCTCAATAAAATCATATCTACTGGATATGACAGAGGGCAGTTCTACATTCAAGGATGAGCCTGGGGTCCATTTTCACACTTTTATTAAAAACAGGTGAAACAAGACAACCAGCTTTCTTCTCTATCATCCATACCAGTAGAGAACACAGCTATAGCTTTTATCTAATAAAAGTGAGATAAAAGAAGAAGGATGAATTTCACGTTGGGAACTAAAATGAGATCGTGAATTGGGATTATTGATGTATCTCTCAGTCACGGAGGTCATTGTGCTTGAGTATGAAAGTTAAGTTTTCAAACGGGAATCATCATTTGGTCCAAGATAGCCCTTTCCAATAAAAATTACAGCATGAGTTTGGTATAGACTGTACAATGATCCTCAAATAACACATTAAAAAGTGTATCAGTCTAATAACAGCATACTTTCTCCTACACAGTAATTTTTTATAGTAGCAATTGGATTTGCATAATTTAGAATGCAAGATAAAAATAAAACACAAAAGTATTCATAGGAGGCCAAAATTAGTAAATAAGTGAATGGGAAAATATACATTTTTGTTTACAAATTTGACCAAAAATAGCTATGCCAGACAAAGAAACGAAATTAAAAATGAACATCTGTTACTCCATGAGACATTATTAATATTCATATAGAAATAGATACTGCTGAATCATTCAGTATGGAAGCTTAATGTAGTTTAATTATTTTCTTCTTCAGGATTTGCACAAGCCTCCTGAAAGCAATGTATGATTAATGCTCCCAACAGATTCAGAATACGTAGCTGTCCTAATAGTGGAAAGTGTCCTCGGGTATACTATAAAATCAGCAAGGCCCCCAAGGCCATGTAATTCTGCAGAAATGAAGAAACTACTTTGCCCTAAAAATGCTTGTTTGAATGAATATGAAAATGTCAACCTTAACTAATTACTAAATGATCATCATTTAGTATTAGCATTTCTCTTAGCCAAACAAACATGATTGATTGATCTCAGTGATAGAGCTAGGGTAGAAGTATGGTGTACTTAAATTGGGCTCAAGTGCTTCACTCACTTACACCGTGTGTGACTTTCAGCTTCCTTGCTTAAGTTCTTCCACTGTAGCATCCACTAAATGGTAAAATAAGATGAAATAGTAGCTTGGTTAAAATGTAGTTAGGAGGCAGAACTCCTATCACAGTTTGTTTCTTTTGGTTACACATTCACCACATTTGCTATTTCTTAAAATTTTCTCTCTGCTGAGTGAATGTTTACATTGTTTGAATGTTCTAGGATGAGAAAAAGAAGGAGAGAAAAGGGAATAAAGAAAGAAAAAGCAAAGAAAGAAAGATTGAGTAGATTTGCCTGAGCCAGTATCCTCTCAAAGTATGCCAGGCCAGTTTTGCCATCTTAACAAGTCAAAAACCCAAACCATGAAATTTATTTAAACTCCAACAACATGTTCTGTCCTTCTGTTCTCTTTAGATGACAGAAAAGCTACAAAGAGCATCATTCAAGTGGTCAACATTGTAGCGCGACTGTGGTACCCAAATGGGTGAGGCCAAGGCCATATGAGAGCTGGCTACCATCTTCTATTTGACACTCTGGTTAAATCTCTTATCTTCAGGCAGCTTGTCACCAGAGCAATCATTTACACATGGCCCTCTGACAACTTATCAATCATGCGGCAGCTGCAATTTAAATATTTTGGCTGAAAACACTCCCTCCTTATGTCAGGACACATTAATTTGAAATAAACATTTTGCTGAGATGTGAAGCAGATCCATTAAAGGCTACTAGTTGTATGTTTAGATGTATTACTTTTGGAGTTAGTATTTGATGTTAGGTAGAAACAGTCATAGCTGAGTGAGATGGATTCTCTATGAGACAGGATGATAATCAGAAAATATTGAGTTTGTTGGGTGCCAAGTATGTGCCAAATGCTCGAATTTTTTTTTTTTTTAATTTTTAGGTGGGTACTTATTCCCAACTTTGGGTATGAAAAACATAAAAATTTAATAAAATATAACTAATCAGTGGCAGTAAGAATAAAAACCATATGCAGATAATTTCTGTATAGTTCTTGTGTGTGTGTTAATTGCAAAGTAGTAAGACCACATCCTGCATTTAGATTGGATTTCTGATTCCCTTCCCTGGGTGGTTTCCATGCAGTGCAATGATAGTTTCATGAGGCAGTTTTAGAAAGTGATAAAAAATATATTTCAATAATTTCAGAAGTCTTCAGTAGTGCTTGAAGGGTAACTGCTGTCCAGGCAAATGCAGATAAATCTTATGATTCCAGAGCCTACATCATTTCCTCGGCATTCCCTCCTTGCTTGGGAGATGACTTTCATTTCAGATGATCCACGCAGGTCCTGGGGCACACCCCAGAGAGGCCTGTGTCATATTTATACTATATCCCATTATCTAGTTTCAAATACCATGTTGGAAGGAAGTCAAGCAACAGTGTAGAAAAGCTTTTGTTATGAACACTCAAAAAACCAATCTATCAAACAAAGATGATTTGATTGCCTTTTGAATAGAAAATCATATAAAACATACTATATCTGCATATGAATTATAACCTTAGTAATGAAACCCAATGTTCTAGTATCAGTGCACATTTGCCTAAGGTTTAGAGTCTGTAAGTTCTTTGTTTCCAGTATTTTTAAATTGTATATATTCTTTTCAGTTTCTATTTAATTTAATTCAAAGATTAACTTGTGCTTTTAAATCTTATATGGTAAGGATGGCATGGTATGAAAGCAGTCACTTGTAAGGACCCAAGGATTGAGTCAAATACCTCAAACCCATGACTTAGCAAAGTTCAGTCCTTAAGAGGTTATGTCTATTCACAGCAACCATCCCACATTTTCTTCACTGCAATTTAAAACATCAACACTTAAAGGACAGCTAAGGCATTTTTCAGAGTGATTTTTCCTATTTGCCTTCCTTTTCTTATGCACTTTCAGCCAGGCTGTCAGTCTATGATACAGCTAAATTATTGATGTTAATACAAAATAAAAATTGGACATCATATAGCATTAAAAACAGGAGGCATCTTTGGCCTGCTTTGTCTGAAATTAATATTATATTTTTTATCAAATTTATATTAAAAACTTCATGATATAGCCAGGGGACCAGAGTTTCCATTTTTGCTTTTTTTCCACATTTATATATCTCTAAATACAAACCAAAGTCAGTCAGCCATATGAGTAATTTAAAAACACTCCTAACAACAAAATTCCTGCAAATACAACTGTTAATCCTCATGACTAAGCAATTAACTTAACACATTTTTGGAGACCCTCTTATTATGTGTAACCACGAATTTGCAACTGTATTAATAATTTTTGTTGAGGATGCAAGACATTTACATAAATTATAGCAGAAATAGTTTATTATAAATGTTAAAAATATATGTTATAGATGTTAAAATTTGTAACAGAGAAATACTTTAGGAATTTAGATGAGGGCAAAATATGGAATATAGAGAAGAATTCAGACTTCATTGTGCTCAAAATTTCAGATTTAAATTCCTCTGCTTACTAGCTATAAAGAAGTTAGTGACACTTATGTGCTAGGTCCCTGATGAGGATTAAGAATGGAAATAATTTCCTGAGTATTCACTGCACAACTGCTAACCTTTATCCATGCAATGTTATATAACGCCCAGAAAACTTGTAAGGGCTGTATTTTGACTTTGTTCATTTTACAGAGGATGGAAATGGACTCAAGAGAAGTTAAGTCACTTCCTTCAGGTCACACAATCTGTAAACAACTTTAATGTGTGAATCAATAACCCTTGCATTCCATCTTCTCAACCCTGGCCTTCCTGCCAGATCAGGAGACACTTAGCACAAGGTCCCAGTAATAGATACTCTGTAGATGGTGTCTCTTTGGAGAGGAAAGTGAGGACAGACCTGCAAGGCAGAATCTCAGCTGGATTTGGATGGGTCACTAGTATTTAGGCCATCAGTAGTAAGGAAGGTGCTGGAAAGTATGGGTCCTGGATAACGGAGGATTGACAAAGCCTGGTTGGTATACCCTCAGTCAACCTTAGTGGCTGGATAAAGACTATGCCAGGGACAAGAAGTGCAGCCCTTTGCATGGTGATGGGCAGCTTATTTAATGAAGATGATAAATATAGTTTATCATGCTAAATAGGTCATCTTAGAGAACAGGGAGTTCACGCACAACTGACAGATTCACAACTTCAAGAAAAACTCATTAACAAAAACACTCTTAAATTCAGAAGTTGTGGATTTGACAGTTGATGGGGTTACAATGAACCTCTACATCAAATGAGCATCTCGTCCCTATTACCCCTGCAGCGGTATCCTTCAGAAAACCTTCAAAGGTGCAAGCAGCAATTAAAACACCAAAAGAAGACAGCACTCTCAATCTGCCCTCCTCGTGATCCAACTAGACTAATCCTGCCTCTTCGTGCCACCAGCTGCACGAAGTCACATAAATCATAAACAATAAAACCCATTTTAAAAAACACACTCCTAATAGCACAACATCCAGTAGGATTTCTTTGGCTCACCTTAGTTCCACCCACAGGGAAGTTGAAAAGGCATTGTATGACTATTGTGGAGCCAAAAATAAATTCTTTCACAGATTTACTATCAACATCATACAAATGAGGATTCCTCCAGTGTTTGACCCTCCCATTCATTGTCTTAGAAAAACTGCACCCAATCTACTATTGTGCCTCACTGTCTTGCTCTTCATTTATTGTCGCTATGCCAATCCTGGACAGTCCCTCCTGGACATGTCCCCAATGTCACCATTCACCATTCCTCATCTATAATTCTTAGTTAGATATACCACACTCTTCGTGTTCACTCTCCTTGGATTGACACACACACTACAAGATCATTTTAGAGATGGAAAGTACTTTAAAATTTTCAGAGATTGGATAATATGTGAGTTGGAAATAAATAATCATTTCCACCCTTCGTTTCCCACCAATCTGAAACACCAAAGTGAGCACAACTATGTGCATGTTTAGAGACATTCTGCATATTGCATTCACCCTATAAATCCACCCTGTCTGGATATGTTACAAACATAAGTTGCCCAAATTCAAAGTAATTGACTTTCAGCCAACTGTGACCAAATCACACACACATTCAAAACAAAACAAAAAACTGCCATGTGTCACGGCATGAACACTCAACCCAAACTCTGAAAGTTTACATCCCAAGAAAACTTTTAGTAGCCTCCTTCACACCAGACAAATATTCTGCTATGGATAAAATAATTAGTTCACGGGGGTGGAGGGTATAAATTTGTCTCACTGTACAGATTATTTTTAACAAAATTGTTCATCATGTTATTGTACTGAAAATATTTACAAAATGAATATTTGCCATCACATTTATAAAAATAAAGTTTTCTCCTGTTCTTTTTCCCAGTATATATTTGTATTTGCTCTGTGCCTTTTTTTAATGAAAAGGGAAAAAGAAGGCCTGAGGAAAGGGAACAGCAAACAAGCATAAATTAAAGTACACTTTTATCTCCAGTAAATATTAAATACTCAAAACCACATTTTAATATTTCTGATTATCACATGCATTGGGCTACACAATGAGGAATAGCATCAGGAGTGACCATAGATATCTAACAACATGTATTAGTAACATATGGCTATGAATCCCCTCTCTCATCATCAGTGTTATACAGTATTAAATTAAATTCTAAATCTCCCTCCCCAGTAGGAAAACTTGCACAAATATGCTATATTGGAGTGATTAGTAGAAGCCTGGATCCAATATTTGACCTTTTAACTTATCTTGATCCTTAGAGGGTCAACCACAAGTTTCATTTACTTTATTACTTATTTGCACAGATCATGCACATCATGAAAAACGCAGTTATCTTGTATATTAAATGTCTTAAGAATAGAAATATTATCATATGTACTGAATTAAAATAACAATTTTAAAAATGATTCAAGCTTCCCAGATGTGACTACAGCAACACAAAACAAAATATGATGGCAGCTGAATAGGTTCCACTACCTTGCACTCAGTAGAAACTACAATAACTTAAGGGGTCTTTTGGATGGCTTTGGAGCCTGAGCTTCACTAAGCACCATTTTAGCACTGTTTACATAGATAATAAACTATAATTATGAGAGGACAATAAATACTTTGCAGGAAATAAACCTCAGTTTGGTTTTTGCATCAATGAAAATATCTTTTCACTGGTGACAGTTATTTTCTTGGCTTGAAAGTTCATCACTTGTTTGAATAAATAGGCAGAGAGGAAGCTTTTCAAGCTGCCTTGTAAGGAAAATGACATCCCAAACTGGAGGAGACATGTATGGTAATGAGAAAGCGCAATGATGAGTTGTGTGTAACTGCAGGCAAACAGCTTCCTCCTTGGAGTAAAATTAAATGATGGGTTACTTTTCCAATGGGGAAGTAATAACTTAGGTGAGTAAAGTTGTACACTCCAAAAAGAAAATTATTTTCTGTTTTAAAATATAACCCCGAAGCTATATATCTGTGTCATTAACTCCGCACCTAAAATGCATTTTAATATCTCATTCTCTGAATTACTCTTGGGCCCTTAAGATTTAGCAGGGATTTTAAGCAATATGGCATGAACGTGGATCAAGATTCTCAGTTCCTTGGAAGTTTTGGAAAATTATTCTGGGTAAGCAAGGGAAAACAAGAAATGTAGTAGCTGTTAATTTACCATTGAGTGCCCCTGTTTAACAAATGGTATTTTGTCTATTTGAGGCATGATTCTAGTTCTTTTCCCAATTAGTCCTTTCATGGGATAGATATACTCTTAAACAGGTGGACACACTGCACTTATGTTACACCCCTACAGAGTGAGCATCAAATGTGTCGACGCTCAATATATTAAGTGAATTAGTGAACTGATGTCATATTTATTTTCTATGTAGTATCAGACACAAATATTACATGCCAGTGTCACAGACCCTTCCACATAACTGTTTAACCACATCTATAAATATTTGTGCTTAATAAAAAAATACAATGTGCATTGGAGACCTTTGCATTTCTATCCTAGATATTTAAGAGTTAGCACTTCTTTGACAGCCAGTTTATATCTTTTATATGACAAAAAAATGAGGTCAAAAGGGAAATAAGCTATGTGTAATCCTTTTGACTTAAGGAAAGTAATCAATATATGATCTACTTAATGCCAAAATCATCAGTATAACCTGCATCATCACTTCTCACTGCTTTATTCTGGAATCATGGAAGAGAGAATAATGGTTAAGTGATACTTATCTACTAAAAACAGAACTGTCAGATTAAAAGAACCAGCCTCTGCCAAATAAGTGGCTGTTCAATGCTGTGTGCTGAATACTCATTTGATGTATCGATTGGCTTTTTTCACTCATGTCTCTGTTGCAAGCTAGAGAACAAAATCATAAATATTGTATCAACATGTTTGTGTTATGTGGTCAATATGTATAGACTTATATATGCATGTGTGTTATAGACATTGTGCATATATTACACACAGAAAGAGACACACACAAGGTGCTCTTAAATGCACCTAGTAACTTCTGGCTTACGCAGATCTTCAGCTAGCATCCTTCTGTCATATGCCACTGTGAAATGCATCATAACGAGCTGTATATTTCATGTCATGAAACTATACTACCCAGTGATAACAGGTTAGATCTGTCAGCTCAAGTATCAAGGATATGAAAGAATAGTAAGTGCAAAGATGACAACACAATAGGACAGCTTCTGTTCCAGGAGTCAGTCCAAGTCTGGTCCTCTATCAAGCAACCAGCCATCTTTGCAAGGTAATCTATTTCTAGTATTCACAACACTGCTCTCAACCCTCACCAATATGTGCTCATGGAGAAGTTTGTTTTTAGGCTTGAGTTTGGAGGATGCCTCTAAAATTATTCACACAACTCTCCCATTCCTGATTCCACTTATGCTTGCAAATAGAGAGTTTATTTTAAAAGTATTAAATGGTGCCAAATATTAATGCCAACATTTAAGTAAGTTATCCAAAGAAGTTTGAAAATTGAACATCTATTGCCCCTGAACATAGCATCACTGGATACACAGAAACACTGTTTACAGCAGACTACCTTTTGTAGCATTCATGTAGAAAACTAGGGAAAGGTACATTATGAAAAACCGTAAATACAAAAAAGAGATGAAGAAAAGAGATAGTTATTTTACCCTGATTCTTAACAATTGTGAAAGATAGAAAATGAAGAATGTTTTAGTCTGAAAAAATTAGTTTAGTCATTGAGACAAGTGTGTGTGTGTGTGTGTGTGTGTGTGTGTGTGTGTGAGTGAAGTCATCATTTAACCTATGCTACCCTAATCTTTCTCCAAAATTACAACTGCTTAACTATTTCTAGCCCTCAACTTCACCTTTGTGATTTCCCAGTGTACAAAGATCATTGCAATTAAAGAGCTATGCAGAGCAATTTGGCAAAGAAATACTTACTTTTATAAAATCTACCACTACTCTTTAAATCAATTTTTCCACATTTCAATTGTTTTCAGATTCTAACTCAGTAGTTGGTCATTTTCTCACCACAAAGTTTTATAGAAGTAATAGTGTTTTATTATTTTGTAACAGGAATTGCTTAATTTTGAAGTTATTACTGCTGAAGATTTCCTTCCATAGAAAAATACGAGTCTTTTCTTGTGCAAGCAAATGACAGTTTATTGCCATCAGTATAAATTAAACATAGGATGACAGACTATTTTCTCAGAACTGATGGTTATGTTACAATAATGGAATGATTTAGCCACATAAACCCAAACCTTTGGTAAGTGTGTCTACCAATCCTGTCTACACAGTGCTTTGGGTAGCACAGACTTGGAATCAAATGATAACAATTAATGTATTATGAGTATATCAAATAAAAGGTGAATTAGCACCTGCTAGAATTCATGTTCTTTTTTTAAATTCATGTTCTTACAAATTCTTAATAAAAAAAGAGACTATAGTAGAAGTTTGTGTCTATCAATAAAATTCCACCAAAGCATATCAAGGTTTAATTAAAACATCAAAATGTGGGAAGAAACACAATTTGACAGATAAATGTGACTATCACAGCATTGTCACTGAGCTTTTCTAATGAGATTAGTTTCCCTCCTTAACTGACATTTCCAACCGAGGCACAGATAAGGCAGATTTAATGGGAACTGTTATAGATAGTTGGACTGCAGCTCGATGAATGAGTGTTTGACATTTAAATATCATAAGTGATACATAATACACTCCCTCGCTAACCCACTGTCAATATTAAGGACATACAGATACTTTGAACTCACAAAGCACGGAGAACGTCAAACACAACATAAATCTAGTTCATGCATACACTATTGCACCAAACCATTTCCATTCAATGCATGTAAATCTTAGATAAAAAAGGAAAAAAAATCAGCCAGAAACTCTACAGGTAATTTAATTTCTTGTTTATAAAAATGAATAGGGGGATATAAAGTTGCACCTGAAAGTGTGTCAATAATTTTTCTTTTTCCAATAACACTAATAAGGTGCTTTTCTGGGATTATGTTCATTTGGCACTAACAAAAGACACAGGAAAAAAATCCATCAACTAACGCAAGGTTGCATCATGGTCTAGACAATAGAAATAAACCCATCATTTATTTTAAAATATCAATGCAAGAGCTCTTTCATTATTGGCCTTTAATGAGGTTTTCACCATGAATTCACCTTAAGCACTTTAGCTTGATGAATAGAATTTGCTATTATGAAGTCTCTTTTGTATCAAGACTAAAATCCAGGTACTGCCGCTTTGGGATCGACAGCGTGAGCCGCTGCATTTCGTTCTCTAAGAGTCATCTGTAGCCCTGGTGTCAAAGCCATTGTGCTCCATTTGTTCAATTTATAGCTGGAGTTCTTCTCCTAATGCAGCATGTATCAAAGAATCATTGCATTCCTACAAATCTTTAAACATAACCACACAGAAACAAAGGATGGACTAAACATAGAAGAGAAATAAAGTATTTAGCTCTGAGAGGTAGAATTTTACTGGGCATAGTGAGTACAAAGAGAAAATAAATGATATGAAGATTGTGTGCTTTCAAATGTTATTATGCTGCCTAAATATGTATGCACAAACACAATTTCAGTGACTTCAATATGCACTTGTGGATATAAAGAGGGCATCTACATATTTATAAATACATGTATGTCTGATGATGGACAGGCATTCTAACATCTAGACTAAGTGCTGGGTGCTGATTGTTTTCAGAGAAGAAAAATAATTAGCAAGATTATAAATTGTGTATTATTAGCTTCCCAAATATTTATGATGCACCTACTTGGGTTCAGACAAGAAGATAAATAATACATTTTTCCTGGCCTCCAGCAGCTAGGCTTTGGGACTGGCAAGAATATACTCCAGCAATCACGTCAAGTAGACCCCTGACTTCGCCTGAATATTCAGCACAAGCTTCTTACTGGGGGCACTGCTTGAACTGAATACTAAAGGACAGGGCGGTGTTTCACAAAGAAGGTATTGAAAAGAAAGTAGAAAAGCTGATTTCTAGGTGAGGCATGAGAACAAAGGGTCTTACCCAAGGGCCACAAGTTCAGCAACTCCGGATTTCATGGGCTACAAAGAATCTCTGGGAAGCACAAACAGGGTATGAACCATGCACATAATTAGGTCAGGTTCTAGACCTTTACCTAGAGCCCAACCAGAGCAGCTGTTTCATTTTTCTACACCAAGCTTTAAACTCAATTTCCTTTGAAGAAATCACCTGCTGCTAAGAAAACACATTTGAAAATGATTTCATTAGGGGTGCACAGTCCATGGTGAAATGTGTGGAAAGGCACTGGAAAGAGTCCACGATAATTAGAGGCCTGGCAAGCCCAGCTGATGGTTGGACTTCAATCTATGACAGTGCGTCCAATGAAGGTAAGTGACAAGATCAGCTTTGCTTGTTTGGAAGGAAAATTCCCCTGGAGAATGGAGAATGGTTTGCATTGAGAGTTGGACAACAGCCTAAAAGCTTCAAGGACCTAAGCCTAAAACCTAATCTAGAGAGTACAGTCTAGAGCCCAGGAAACTAGTATAGAGGGAAAGTGTTACCAAACTTTTGAATAAAAGAGAAAGAACAGCTCACACTCATTTCCCAGATCACAAGGTGACTGGCTGTAAACAGGGGTCATAATACTTTAAGAAAATATTCTTATCCTGCTCAGCAGAAAGCTCATTCTCAGTAGCTAGTTTTATTAATAATATTTATGCATC
This sequence comes from Hydrochoerus hydrochaeris, assembly GCA_004027455.1. Lineage (NCBI taxonomy): Eukaryota > Metazoa > Chordata > Mammalia > Rodentia > Hydrochaeridae > Hydrochoerus > Hydrochoerus hydrochaeris. The sequence continues at coordinate 185,387 of PVLA01002703.1, forward strand.
TACCCAACACAAACAAAATGTGCATGACCAAATATTATTATCCTTCTCAAAGATAATATCATGGTGACTCTGATAAGCAGAGTCCATTATTCCAACTAGGCATTTAAACCAAATACTTATGCAGCAAGTCCTAAGGATTTTAGGAGGAGAAAGTAATGGTGTTAAGCAATTTACTTTCTATTACTGACTTTAAAATTAAAGCCCAGAAAACTGAAATAGTTCATGCCATGTCACATACTGAGTCAGAGATGAGGCCAGCATTCCAAACTGTTTATGCAGCTCCAAGCCTCCACGGTCCACCCCACACACCACCCCAATTCTTGCCCATTATCTTTATGAGGCCTGAGATTCTAGCAATGAATCTTACCTTGTAAGAGTATGGCAGTCCCTGGAAATTTAAATATCTCTGAGGTGAGAAAAAGGATATGCTCAGGGTGGAGGAAGGTATCTTTTACTAAGATGTTGGGTGGGTGATACTGCATGCTGGCCCAGTGTCATACTGCGAGCTGGTCCAGATTCACTTAGCAGGCTAAGAGCTGTGGTTTAACCTCTTAGGAGTACGGCCATGCCAAGCTCCTTCACTACTGTCCTAGAACACAGTACCCATCTTTGTTGAAACACATTTTAATGTATGTGTGTAAAAGAAGTATTCTTTGTTCCCAGACTAGAATGCCAGCTCATCCCCAGGGGTGGGTACATGAATCCAAACCCTGCCTATCCAGGCCACCCCGCACAGTGCTGAGTCCAGATTCCCTTCTATCCATTCTGCAAGTTGTCTCTTCACTCTGTTGGTTACTTCTTTAGCTGTGCAGAAGCCTTTTAATTTGATAGAACTACTGTGGAAATCAATATGGAGATTTTTCAAAAACACTAAAAATAGAAGTTTTATTTGAGTCAGGTCTTCCCCTTCTAGGTATCTTTCCCCAGTTGTTAAAGACATCGTATTACTGTGATCCATGCAAAGCCATGTTTATAGAAGCACAACTCATAATGGGGAAAACTTGGAAGCAGCTTAAGTGTCCATCAAAAGATGAATGAATAAAGAAACTGTGGCATTTACATACAATGAACTGCTATTACGCTATAAAGAGGAATAAACTTGAGTCATTTGTAGGAAAATAGATGCACGCTAAGACCTTAATGTTAAGTGAAATAAATCAGACACACAGGTTTCAATATCATATGATTTCTCCTACATGAGAAACCCAAAGTATAAATAAATTACAGAGCAAAATTAGAGGAAGCAGGGAGCTATGCCTTTGCAAATGAGAGGGAGCTGACGAGCTGGGAGGTGGAAGCGGAAGTAACGAGTTAAAACGTGCTGTGCATGGGTGCCAACTCCCCGCCCCGAAAAGACCCTACTCATTACGTACTACAAACACGTGCTAATAAAAATAAACACTAAATGAAATAAATCCCTCTCTCTGCTCTCCTCAAGGGAGAATGGGGGCTTCCCAGAGCTTACAGACACCTACAGGATGCGTGGGTTACCCCTGTCCACACTGCAGGGGCTGTGGCCTTCAATGCAACATGTTTAGGTCTGGGGAGGGCTTGTTGGCCACATGCTGATGAGGGACAAGGTTTGCAGAGGCCACCAAGAAGTGAATAAGTGGGTGAAGGGCTGAGGACAGGATGGTGACCTTCCTGGATCAGCTGACCCCCAAAGAGTGTGCCCGGACAGACCCAAGGTCTAGTAGCTTCTCCCTTCCATGGATTCTGGAAGCTTCCAGGCAGGGTACCTTCTTCTTTTAGCCCTCAGCCTAATCACTTTTCTCAGTTTTCCCATGTTTCTACCACCTCTGCTTTAGGTTCTTTGGGGTCCAAGGTGCTCCTATTAATCCCAAACTCTCCTAATTGGTGCTCCCCAGGCTAGGGCCAAGTCTCCTGAGCCTTTTAACCATTCTTGGATCCTAGGTCACGCCAGATGCTTAAATGTTTGATGAATGAATATATGACATCTACCTTACAGAAAATAAGGGCAAAGAAGAATCAGCTGCACACAGCTCTGTCACCACAGAAATCAGTAAGTGACCTCTGTGAAGAAAGGTGGCTGAGGGCACTGAATGCTGGCAAGAGCAGTACTGTGAGTTTTTTCTACTAATATACGGAACAAGCAAATCAAGAGGCCCAGTGGGCAGCAGCCACACTGTCTCCGGCTCTGCCCTGCAGTGCTTGCCAAGGCAGGCTTGGCTTTAAACATTGGACTGGAATGAAGAACAGGGGAGTAAATAAAGGGACTCAAGTGTACACGTGTGACTATGCTCTGTTACTTTCACGCTAAGTATCTTGACGGTCGCTGGGTGATGGGGTACTTGGGAACCTCTTCTTGGGGTAAAGCACACAGAGATGCTATGGTGGGTTTGAACAAGGCTGATCAGCAGTTTTGGGGGAGATGTTTGTGCTCCTCGTCACTAATTACCCAATTAGCTGGTTCAGGCATCAGCCAGCATTCCCCTGTCCCATCGGGATGCTCAGAGGCTGTAAATGCTGTGAAGACACTGGCCCCCAGTGATAACCGCTCCTCCTACCCAGCGGCTTAACAAAAGAACAGGTTACGACCTGAAAATTATACAGCCAGTGGAAGGGAAACAACAAGCATGGGAGGATTTTGCTGAGATGAGGGTGTGGTGACCAAGCAAAGGAGCCAAGCCACGCTACTAATTTCCCCGCTCCCCAGAGGAGCTACTTCCTCCCTCAATGTCCAGCCAGACAAAGGATGCAATTTTCCTATCATCTCTGCACTTAGGGTGAGCCCTGGGTTGACATTTTAATACATTGTTTTATAAATAAGAAAAGCACCTGTCTGAAATTCTGCACTCTTGGTTCCCTATGGAGATAGATTTTCACCACGCTGTGAAGGCTGCAGGAATAGCTCCACTGACAAGAAAAATTAATAATGAAGGGGATAATGCAGTTAGCATTAATAAGGTAAATAAGATAAATCAGAATCTAAAAAAGTCTACTGTTGTCAGCTCTTCACCTAATTCTTGGGTCAAGAAGGTCAGTCTTTATTTATCTTGATTTTAGATGCTAGCCATAATGCTATCACACACCGAAAAGTAAGAATGTTACCAAACGTAACAAGCCTAAGTCCTAAAATTATTCTCCCCATTAAAAAAAAAAACTCACTTTGAAATAATAAATAAGTAAATATTTGGCCAAGTACAATATTCACTTACATCTGAAATAAGATTTATTTCAGTCTAGTCTGACTTAAATTGTAGAGGAAAGAAAAGAAATGCAATCAAATATTTACAATACAGTGTCACAAGATATTGAAGAGAATTGAGTGAAAAGTGATGTGAGCACAGAGTTGCTAAAAATATCCTGAAAATAAATCTCTTTTGAAAAGAAAAACAGCTCTGGGAATGAAAGTAATATGTAACCTTCTATTCATTTTAATATTTCTTGAACAGAAATGTGTGAAATGAATGTATATGTCTATCTACACATATACATCATATGTACATGTACACACATATGTATATACAATATATATGTACACATATATAGTTCAAGTGTCAAGAAATATGCACAGTCACTGTAGTAAGGCAAGCCTATTCATGTCCTCTTAATAAAAGACTTTTGGTCCATCTGCTAGCTAAAAAAAAATGTAATTGACAAAGACTGGGTCATTTACTTCTTTTAACAGAAGTTCTCATTACATTTTATTACATCTTTATTTGTGAATAAAATATATATGATCAAATTGGAAACTAACCCCAAAAACCTGTGCTAATATAGAAAACAACAGCAAGCTCAAAGACAATGTATTTATTCCTGTGCTTTGTCTTCGTATAATATGACCCAGGACTCAGTTGATGTGGCAAGTAATTCTGTCATGCACACAGTCCCAACCGGCCATGAACTTGACTTGCACGCTAACACAGAGATTAGCAGCCTGCATCATGGTGGAGTAAGATTTTGGTGGGGGGGGGGAGGAGAAAATGAAGTTCCATTTTCTGTACGTACTCAGTGATGACCTTGATTCACCTTCCATTTCTAGTTCACTTGGAGGTATTTTCTAACTAAGCACTAAACTTGCTGATCACCACACCCAAGGAGTGGGTGCTAAAGAACCACAATAACTTCTTGAGGAACAAATCACAACCATCTAAATTACTCCTTTGACAGAGTAATGGATCTTGCAGATGAAAGGAAGCAGAAGGTGTCATTTATCTTGACTTCACAAGACCTGTCAACTTTTCTTGGTCTTTTCTGAAGAACACATTCATAAATAATTTGGAAAATTATGACTTAGACCTCAAAAACTTTGAGATAAACTACCTGAAACTAGAAAGGAGGACTTCAAAAATAAAACTGATTCTATCTTTGAGTGAAATGGGAATGATAAAGCAATTTATCTGGGAAATATATTGAGCCTGGTCCCACCTACAGTGGACACGAGGGACTTAGGGCTTGGGTGATTACAGGTTACTTAATTCCGTTAGTGCCTGTTTGCTTTGGGACTGTGGTAGAGATGAGCACTGCAGCGGCCGTGCCAGTGATGGTGGCTTGCACTCTGAGAACTGGCCTCTCACTCAAGCACCTGAAAATCACACAGGGATTTTAAAGGGTTCAATTGCATCGCCCTAGATTTCACATGTGACATCTTAGCCTCCTGCCCCTCAGACTCTGACCTCGTGGAGAACAGGTCTTAAGACAGGTTATTATAATGAAGTCATTAACATGAGCCATACCCTAATATGACTGCTGGCTGTTGAGGAAATTTAGACACAGATACACACTGTGGGGAACCTATGTGAAGACACAGGGAAGAAACAGCCATCTGCAAGCCAAGCAGAGGCTCCTGCGAAACCACACTGCTGACACCTCAGACTTCCAGCCTCCAGACCTGGGACCCATCATTTCTGTTGTTCGAGCTGCCCAGTCTGGGGTTTTTCTAGGACTCCAGCAAACTTACATGGACCTCTGCACCAAGAAACAGCTCTGGGTTGACTGTGGTGCACAGGTGGCTCCTACTGAACCAGGGAGGAGCAAGTAACCTGAACATAAATGAACAATAGGGTGCCCAGGAGCACAGGTCTCCACCCACTCAGACAACGATTGTTAATTACCCCCGGATTGGCCAACTTCCTGATTAGCACTGGTAGCCAAGGTGAGCAGACAGCTAATGCTGAAAACCATGTGTGCAATGGACAAAGAAAACGTGGCACTACATGTCAGTGACAGTTGGAGAGAGAGGTGAGTCTATAAAGCCGCTTCAGGCTGGCTTCCAAAACTCATTCCAGTCCTCATTTAACCTTAGAATAATGTTGCCTGCTTTGTTCCTTGTTTTCTTAAAGCGCTTGTGTACAGTGAGATGTCCAGAGAAGCCTGGCTGCTACATCTTTTTGAAACTGGGAAAGCTGTTATACCAAATGGTAAAAACAAAAGCTTCCAAATTGGAAACTGGATTTGCCTTTGGGAGAGATCATTCTTTATTTGACCAGAAACCTTTCATGGGACATTTTTATTCCACAAATGTGAAAACAATCCCATTTAGTCTGCTCCTGAGGAAGAAAATATCTTTGATAAAATAACCCAGATGCCCTTTCTACAGAATGAAATAGAAAGCAAGTATATCTTCTAGCATTGAAAATTGAATGTATATATAAAATTTCTTTTCCAAAAATTAAAAATACAGATCCCAGTTTTCTCTAAATCTGGGTTTGTATTTAGATTTAGGCAGATCTAAATTTACATAATGAAATTTATATTTAAAACTACAATTTATACTCGGGTATGCATGTATAGGAATGTGAGTGCTGTTTTGATTTTTGTTCTCATTCTTGTTCAAGTATTGGCCCATCCATTCCCAGAGGTCAGCAGTGGAGATTGGAATCCTACAAGGAAGCTGTATGGCCTGACCACTGAACTTGACCTTGGACTGGAAGAAAGATTGGGCAGCTTCTAGAAGGGAATACTGGGATGCTGCACTTACTGTTATTTGAGACTAAAGTTAAAGATGGTGTATTGAATCCTTGCAATTGTCCCTGATTTCTCCTGAAATATGACAAAGAAAAGAGTAAAGAGGATAAAAATGCACAAGGGTCTTTCTTTTGGGATACAAAAGAAGATGATACCAACAGTAGACATCAACAGTGTTTGTGAAAGCAGAGTTGCAATGTCAGTCAGTGGCTATGACTGGAGCGAGTGCCGGACTTAAGTGAGTTGCTGAGCACTGAACCCCCAGCAGGCTCAGAGATTTCAGAGGTCAGGGTGTCTAAGAGTTCCCCCGCCAGGATAAAGTGTTGCTTACTTTCTGCTGGGACAGAATCTGGGTAAAATGAACTCAGGAAGGAGAGGCTCATTTTTGAGGGTCACAGAGAAACATCCGAATGAGTAGCTGAGAGCCAGCTTCTCCCTGATTCAGTTGCCCAGAACTGGTAGAGTTGGTCACTCCTCCAAATGGAGTTTGAGGACTTTTCTCCAAGGAAAAGGGCCACTTATACAGAAAAAGAAAAAAACAACAAGACCTGGGGAAATTGTGATTTAGTGGTCACCTACCTTAAAAAGCTGATCACTTTGCGATCACCTTTTATTAACTTACTAGCAGGCATGAGCAAATATCTAGATATTTGACAAAATCTTCCTACATGTTAAAGGCCCCAAAAAGACAAAACAAATTAAAAATAAAAGTAACATTTGAAAAAAAAAAAAGAAAGAAATGCTACAGAAAGTGTTTTCAAAAACAAAGTAACAGTCTTCAGAGAAGAATTTATAGTGGACATGGAACAAGAACTGGATGCTATAAAAAGGGAGAATGCTGTATTAGATATTAAAATTCTCATATCACAAATGCAAAATATCAGTAGGAGGATTGGAAGATGGAAGGTGAAAAAATGTCCCAGGAACTGAATCAAAATTTCAAGAAAGAAAAATACAAGAAAAAAACACATCAGTCAAAGGTTTCTACATAAGAAGACCTAGGAGGATCAACAACTGACAAGTAGGATTTTTTTAAAAAAGAGAATAAGAAAGACAAGAGAAAAAATTTTATAATTTATTATGGAAAATATCCCTGAAATAAAGTATATGAGTGCCTAGATTAAATTATTCAAAAAACCCCTGCAAAGCAAAATGATATCATTTTGAAGCTTCAGAGAAGGAAGATTCTACCAGCTAAGAACAAAGAAATGTTAGTTTGCCTGTTGTATATGGTTAGATAACACTCCAAGACAGCCATTAGAAATTAGAATGCTTCCTAATTTCTGGGTTCTTTCCAAATGTAAAAAAGATCTTAAGATGAGGATGTCATTCTGGATTATCAAGTAGGCCCTAAACACCATCACCATCACAAGTGTCCTTAAGAGAGAGAGACAAAGGGAGATTTAACCCAGACGGAGGAGACAGTGATGTGAAGATGTGACAGAAAAAGACTTGAGGATCCTGGGCTTGAAGGTTGATGATTTATGGCCAAAAGTGCAGGCAGCCAAAACCAGAAGCAAGAGGTGGGGTGTTCCTGCTCCGGCATCTCCAGAAGGAGCATGACCCGCTGACATCTTGATTTTAGCCCAGTGACACCAATTTCAGACTTCTGGCCTTCAGAACTCCGAGACAATACATTTCCATTGTTTTAAGTCACCCAGTTTGCTGTGACTTGTTCCAGCAACTACAGGAAACTAAAGCACTGCCATAGGGCAGAGAGTCAAAACTGAATCAGGATTCTTCTTAGGAATACTAGAAGATAGAAGACCCTTACAGTTCTGAGGGGAAATGATTTGCAAACCAGAATTATAAACTAAGTAAATGACCAGTTAATCACAAGGACAATCTAAAGTCATACTCGATATACAAAATAGTTAAAACTGTTACCTTCTATATACTCTAAGAAATTACTAAGAGTGAGTGTCTCTATCAACATGAAGGTGTAAACCAAGGAAAAAGAAAGAATTCCGATCCAAAACTTAAGGATCCCACATAGGAAACCAATGAATAGTTCTCAAAGGATGAAGGAAAAGAAAAAGCTTCTGTACACCATTGGAAAACAGTCTGAGGCCTGCTGAGGCTGGGGGCAGAGGGCTTCGGGAGAGGTGTTGCCTAGGAAACAAGAGGGATGTAGAGATGACGTGGTGGGCTTGACCAGACTGATAGGAGTGTGCAGTGCTGGTACACAGAACATTTGAAGGTACGTTAGTAATAGTTACAAAAACTAAAGCAAGAAACAAATGTTAAGTTCTAATTACAGCAAGGAAACAGAAAGCCTTTGTGAGTCAATTGAGAACAATGCATTAAAAATAAATAGCAAGTATTAACTAACCAATGGGCAATATATCCGTGCTGAGGACAGGCAGGAGGCACATAAAAGAAAGTACAGTGGAAAAAAATCCTCATATTCCATACTGTGGAGCCATTGCCTAATATTTATCATGAAAAACAAACAACAGTATAGACATGGTATGTAGGGATATAAATATTAATGACAGAAGAAAAAATATTTAAAAGAAGCTGCTATCAGGGAGCAAATAAATACTGCAAATGGGGCTAGTGAGGCAGGAGAATCCTGATTGTATTATAAATCATATACTGCTCTTTAATACTACTCTTTAACTTTTTCGTTTTGCTTGTAGGTATTATTTTGATTAAAAGAAATATAAATTGAATGAATCATAACTTGACATGATGGGCTGAACTGTATCCTTCCAACATCTACTTGTTGAAGTCCTTACCCACAGCACATCAGAATGTAACTTTATTTAAAGATAGGGCGGTTAAAGAAGGAATGAATTAGATAAGCTCCTCCAGGTGGGCCCTAATGTAGTATGACTTCCGTCCTTACTAAAAGGACAGATGTGACACAGGTACGCACGCAGAGTGAATACCAAGTGAGTAGGAAGACACCACCTATAAGTCAAGGAGTCAAGGAGTAAGTCCTCTCGTGTAGTAAGCAATTCTGCAGACACCCTGACTTTGAACTTCGAGTCTCCAGAGCTATGAGAAAGTAAATTTCTGTTGTTTGAGTCCCATAGCCTGTGGTACTTTGTGACACCATCCCTAGAAAACACATGTGATGACTGTGTTATGGTAATTGTTTTATTTATGGATCCAGGATGCAACCTCACAATTGGTCGGAAATTGTTTCAAATGAAGGGAATTGCCACTGTCAGTCACATTAGGACAAAGCTAAATTCTGCTGCAGAAATATGAGCTGTCTTTGAAATGTATAGGGGAGAGGAGATTTCTTTCTGATGTGGGATTAGCAGGATTTGGGAGAAGGTAAATTATGGCATTTGGACCTGTACACAGAACTCCTATAATACAGTGGTACACAGTACACAAGCTTCATTTGTTACACAATTTTGGAAAACATGGCCCTGTATCTATTTGTGTGGGAAAGATGGCTACGGTCATGTTTGTCACTCTATGCAGAGTTTGCAAACAAAAACAAAATTTTGCCAAGTGCTTCTGTTTGCAAGCCAAATTGTTTACAAACAAAAGCGTTCCTGAACTAAGGTACTGGTATGCTTGGGGCTTTCTTAACAATTAAGTGAGTTAGCTGCCTCAACCCATGTGGAAATGGGAAAGAATTTGGTCCAAAGATACTCTTGAGGTTGGGTTTTGAGGAGGAAGACCTAGTCACAACTGTCAGTTACTCTGGTGTGTAATTTCATGATCCCTAAGTGCTCCCTGAAGTCCTGCTGAGAGCATAGTCCAGTCTTGTTTGCCCTAGGGTCTGACCCCTGGGTTGCAGAAAGAATGGCTAAGGAGCAGCCAGCATGGAGTAAGGGGCCTCAAGGAGGAAAACTGCCAGCTGCCTGTCAGAAAATGCATATCAAGACTTCGGCCACACTGGCAGCAGGGCATTTTCCATTTCTGTTTCCTGGTCAAGATGCATTTATCAGAATATGCCCTCTTCTGAGGGCCAAAAGGTTGCTTAAAGGCCTCAGATGATATTTGATTTTAAGAAACAAAGCTTAATTCAAAAATATAAAAAGGACAGTGTAACAAGTTAGCTATTAAATCTTTCATATTACCTCATCTGTACCCATAGGCTTGGACTTCTATCCAATAATAAGCACAAGGGAGGACTCCCTTGATGAATCAGGATCAATAACCCTCTTGTGTATTGGATCCCAGCCCTTTCCAGGTACTTCCTTTCTCTCTGGCACCCTCATTTTTCTTCTCTTGAATTATTCTCACCTGCCCACATTTGTGCTATGAAGTCTCATGCCTTTAAAAAAACTTACCCTTGATCTCACATTTTCCTCTGCTCCCACCCTATTCTCTGTTCCTCTTTACATGAAACTCTCTGGAAAGGATGCCTGTATTCACCAGCTCTGCTTTTCATCTGCCATCCTCTCATCAGTCTACCTCAAAGAGTCGTTTGTCCCTTTTGCACCACTAAAAATGCCTTTGCCAAGGCCAAGTGCAACAAGGAACTTCTCTTACTTGACCTCAACCTCTAAGCAACATAAAGGTAGCTGGCCACTCCCATCTGCTTAAAGCATTTTCTTTATTTGGTTTCCAGGACATCACATTCTCCTGTCTTTGTTTTGTCTTTCACCTCATTTCTGAGTCTTCTTTGCTGATTAAATCTACCACCCCTTTAGACTTCTAAATGCCAAAGTGCCCTGTGGCTCAATTCTTTCTATCTTAACATTGGTTTCTATACTTATTTCAGAGGTGATTTCATCCTATTTTACAGCTTTAAAAATAATATATAATCTGATGGTTCTCCGTTTTTAATCTCTAGCCTCTATTTGTCTCCTGACCTCCATATTAGTGGGTTTCAGATTGGTAAAGCCTGACTTTCTTGATTTACTTCATGAACCCATTTCCTGCCTATAATTCCCCATTAAGGAATAGCAGCACAACTGTCTAAGTCAATAGAACAACTGTGATGGCAATTTCCACTATTTTGCCTTAGGACAAAAGATGTCTACTCTGTATCTCTTTTATTAGAGAACTTCTACTATTTTTATACACTGTATTTTTCACTACAGGATTCAGAGCAAAGCAGTGTTAGGAACATAAAAGAAAAGACCTGCTAAAGAGAAGCAAAAAGGCTACCACTAGCCAAGAATTCAAGTTGAGGGGCTATTAAATAGTTTCTACCCTCTGATTACCAACTCTTCAGAAAGTACGTAACAGGAAAGCGATTGTGGTAGGTAAGCTTAATTGCATCAATTTGATTGGTTTGGAAGCTGCCTTAAGGACTAGTAAGAACACTTCTGGGATTGTCTGGATATTTGAATGAATTATGGAGACATGAACAGGGGAACCATATTCTGGTCCTTCACCACTTATTCTTTGGCTCTGTTCCTCTGCTTACATGGACTAAGCCAACACGGACTAAGCATTTTTGCTCAGGAAATCCTCTCTGCAGTGTTTTTGCCTTGGCACAAGGCAACCATGAACAGAATCTCCTGAAACCATAAGCCAAATTAAAACTTTCCTCATTTAAACTATGAATGTCCAGTATTGTTTCCTAGCAATGCAATTGGAAAGTAACTGACGCAGAGTTTTAATTATTTCTGGAGAGAAATATGCCTGAGAAAGACATAAGAGAAACTTCCTCCATGTGTGCTTCAGTGGGTCCTAGCCAAACAGTCTAAGTAGGTACAGTGACATTTTCCTTCCAAGTACTTATAAGACCTGTGTGGGCAACAATCTGTTCTGTAAGACTTCAAAAAAAATGTCTCCTCAGAAGAGAGGAGGAAGGAACAAATAACCTCTCAAGGGCCCACATAATTCTGAGATAAATAGTGTACCATTACAGTGTCACCATACTTTGGTGACATGGTGCAGTAACTTGCAACATTAAGTCTAGCACCATCTGGGAAGTTTCTTGGCCTAGGCAATCTCGGTAGACGTACAGAGCTCACACCAAAGATGTTCCCACATGTGTACACCTCCAGTATTGTTTATTTTATTTTAACACACAATGCCCTTCAAGTTTCCTTTTAAATCTACCACAAGTAACAGGTTTTAACACATCAGGTGATATTTTGCTTCCTGAGCATTTAAATTAATTTTCTATTACCAATGCAAATGTGTACTTTCCAATTTACCCACTGCACAATAAAACCTAATTTAAAGCAATTAATGTTCATTAATGGCCCCATCTGCATGTTTATCACTTTATCCTTAAATACTTGAGACATGGTATCCATATTTTATAGCTCATTTCTTATCAGGAAGAATTCTAATCCTCAAGGGTAAATGTAAGACTAATGTGACAACATTTCATATATTTTGCACTTTACAAAAACTACATTGCATTTAACAACAACAAAAAAAAGAAGAGTAAAGGAAAACTGTTGAATGTGCATAACATGCGAAAGTGTATAATAATAAATATACTGAGTGCAAAAGAGGTTTGTACCAGCAGGTTCTTCTCCTTCTGTCCTCTTTTTCTTTTTCAGAACAGGTGTGGTAAATCAGTGAACTTATGGTGGGAAATTCTTCAGCCTTCTGGAAGGATTTTGTGAGGAATACTAGTAGACAATGTAGTAGCAGCAAGTTGAGGAAGTTTCCTACCATGTTCCCCTGCAGAAGGCCACTGCTTTGCAGGAAACCGACAAGTAAGCTGTCACAAGGCATTTTGAGCAAGCAGTTTAGCATCAGGCAGAAGGTTTTTTGCCAGTTCTTTTGATATTAATTGTGTGTATTTGTAAACAGTATGGAAACATTTTGAATTCAAACACCAGCTTTCTCATCCTGCTTGATTAGGTTTATCTCATCACCAAACAATAATATGTTAAAATATAAAAGCATGTTATGATGAAGAAATCAGGCTCTGTCAGGCCAAACCACCAGGCTTCCAATCCTAGTGGCCGCCTGACTCCTAGCCACCAATGTGCCAGCTGTAAAACCTAGGAAAAAGGTGACCTACAATTCAAAATCTAAGTGCCTAAGGTCAGCCCAGCAGGGGTCTCAAGGAGCCTGCCTCTAAACTTCAAATCATTGAGTTCTATCAAATCATTGAGCTCCACTGTTTGCTCCTGATTCTTAATGTGGATCTAAATGAATCCAGCAAGGCCCATGCCACAACCTGAACAGTGAGCTGTTTTAAAATTCAGATTAATTAATCCATCACCCTTAAATTTAGTTTCTTGTGAAGTCTCAGAGCATGGGGAAAAATGCAGACAGATTTTCTATTGGCATGTAAAACATATAGTCTCTAGTCCCTCTGCCAGTTAGGCCTTGTTCCCAAAGGCTAGTTCTTGAGACTGGCCTTTTAGTTTCCATTTCTGTCAGCATTTTGGTCTTCAGAGCTCTAACAGGTATCACAAGCTGATAGCATCACACTGTAAGCAGTTCATAACACCCTAGGGCTTATCTAGCCTGCTTTTCTAAGCTTTTCCAAATTACTCCCAAAACAAGTTCTGAACCTTCCAACCTTCCTTCCTTCCTTCCTTCCTTCCTTCCTTCCTTCCTTCCTTCCTTCCTTCTTTCCTTCCTTCCTTCCTTCCTAGACAGAGTCTGCTCTGCAGTTCAGGCTGGCCTTGAGCACATTGTGTGGCTCATGCTGGCTTTCAACTCACAGCCATCCTCTTGCCTTGGCCTCCTGAGTACTGGAAATATAGATGTGTGCTACCACGCCTGGCTCCAAAGGCTTTTAAACCCCATGGTCAGGTATAAATCAGAGCAACAGCCCTATACCTGATGCCAGTTTATGTCTTAATCACATCCTGGTTCCTGGAATAAAATACTTGGTACTTGCCATTTAAAGAAGAGGTTTATTTTGGCTCTCAGCTATAACCCATGGTCAGTCAGTCCCAAGGCAGAAACAGAATGGTAGAGAGGCATGGCAGTAGGAAAATCACTCAGGTCAGAAGCCCAGAAGCAGAAAGAAAAGGGAGAAGCTCTATAGGGTGATCTTCCATCCCAGGTCACACCTCCAGGTCCTGCCTCTTTTGACCAGATTCCACCTCCTAATGCCACATTTAGCTTTCAACTCAGCAGTAGGTTAATCCACTGACAAGCATAGTGGCACAATCATCCCTTCCAAAAGCACCATCTCTTAACATATGAACCTTCTGTGGAACATTCTAGATCTAAGCCATGACACCATCTATGTGGTATATGACCTTTTGGTGCCCCAGTTTTCTCATCTTGCAAAATGAATATCATAACAGTATCCTTCTCAAAGTTTGTCATAAGGATTGAACTAAGTTAACTCATGGCAATCGCTTAATACAGATCATCGGGAAATAGTGAGGCCTTAATGAAGGGTAGAGGAAAAACCAAAAACAGAGGGTACTCTGGAAATATTAGACATTTTCATTAAAGTTCCTCCTTGGAGTCATAGACTGTGCTGCTAAAATGCAGGTTTTGGGCTTAGAGACAAGAGTGCTGGCACAAGAGCAACTGTGGGTGGCTTTTCTCACCACTCCTGCCCCTGTCGTAGAGGAAGGCCCGGTACACATCTCTTCTGTGACACTGCTGTCTCCAGTCTGACAGCCAGGTGTGTGTTTCTTAATGAGAGAGGAGGGGGGCATGTTTATACCATCATAACCAGAAAAGTAAATGTGTTTGAACGAGATTTTTCTAATAATGTTGCTGAACAAAGATCAACCCACCTGATTTTTCTTTCTTGGAAAGGGAAAAAAGTTCCCACATGTGTGATTTCAGTAAAATTTACATTTACAAGTCATTATCATTTTGGTAGAAGGCAAATTGATATTCGGCTTGTCACTGGAGGGGCAGATGGAGATAGAGTTTAGGAAGTTGACAAGCTAGCTGACAGAAATGAGTAAAATTTACGTTCCTACAAACCTAATGGCAAGCAATTACCTCTGAACTAGGATAACAAATGTGCTTCTTTATCCTAAAACTTGACATGCCATATAGAAGTTTCCAGAAGACATATTTTCTGAAAGGAAGCAGCTGCTTCTGTACTCAAAATTTAGTACAAGATTTAATTGAATACTGACCCTTTAAGAAGATTTTGTTGTAACTGAGATATTAAGAGAATAAAAAATCTTCCTGATGTTGTCTGCTATCACGTCTCTGTGTTAATATTATTGTCTTACAAATTTAGTTGTACTTCATATTCAACACCATTTACAGATTTTGGAATTAGTAAAATATAAATTATTCTGCACAATCTGTAATCACACCAGTTTATGAGGATCAAATATTAAAAACATACAAGTAGGACATTTGGTGTTTATATTGGCTTAAAGACCATCACAGCATGAGAAAGACATTTTTTGACTTCATGATTAAATGACATTCTGCATAATAAAAAGTTGGCAAATTTACAGTTGTAGTTCATAATGAATGACACTATATAATTGAAATGTATTAATATAAAAATTTGAGACCATTTAAATGTCTTATCATATGAATTTTAAATGTTTTGACTCAAATTTATTCTCTATAAAATAGTAACCAAACTAGATGCATTCCTCTATATAAATTCCATATCTTACAATAAGATATAATATCTCCATTGATTATTTTCATTCATTTATTTTCATGAAGGCCAAACTATGACTATTACCTGATAAAGAAGTAAAAGTTTGAAAATTAAGCTTTACAAAAAGTTCAGAAGTATACTTTCCCAGTCCATTAGGGATAAAAATGACCATTCTTAGGTAGCCCAGTCATCTATGTTAGACATAAAGAAGCCAAAGTTCAACATGTCACTGAATGATTCTCATTATGGTAACAAACAATGCTAAAGAAAAAAATGAAAGTATCTTCAGACATGTTAAAGTTAATCATAATACTATTTCAGTAATATAGTAATGTTATCCTAATAACAATATGAGAAGAAAATTATATCAGAAAAAAACCAGCATGAATGAGAAGTATTTCAATGTACTGAAGATTTGCCAGAGGAAAAATGAAATAAAAAGAAAAGAATTGAAAGAAAAGAAATAACCCCAAGAATCTAATATGCAGTATGCACCCAAATCATACTAGCAGTTTGTACAAAAGACCTAACTGCACCTTAACAGTGTCTTGTCTGTGTCCATGGGCAAATCAAGCCCTGTGAGCCTCTGATTCCACATGTTAAAATCCAGGTAATAAGAACTAGAACTATCACGAGGACTAAATAAGATAATGTATACTAAATTATTCACATAGTATAGTAAAATTGTATTGCAGTTTTGGATCTTTAGGTAGGTTCTACTACTTGATGCTAATGATTTCACCATGCCACAAAATCAGAAGAGCTGGGATTCAAATCAGGCCATTTTGATCCCAAACCCAAGCTAATTACAGATATTTAGCCTCAATATATTTGTATATTTTGGCCCACTGACTTCAAATTCTCTCTCTACACCTTTACTCTAAGTTTCTAACTTCTTACTTGCTAAACTTCACGGTTAACTTAAAGCATCACTTCAACTTTCCCTAGTGCTTCTGTTATATTTTTTCTTAACATTATGATATTCATCTTTTTAAATTTATTAGTAAATTTGACCAATTAATTTTTTAATTATATGTAAGTACTGTTTCTCTCATAGACTGTGAGCTCCATGCATACAAGGGGATCACAATGCACCCAGCCTCTAACACATTATCTGGTACCATGTAGGTAGGAGTTCAATAAAACCCTGGTGGATCCATTGCTAAATGCATGAATAGATAATCAAAGGGTGGCAAACATCTTCTTTTGGCTTTATTAACAACAGGTTGTTAAATGAGATAATAAAGTGAACACATTTAAAATAGAATGGGGAAATTGTAGAGTTGGGGTAGGGGCCTCCAAGGAGTAGAAAAATTTAATTCCAAGGCATAGAAGTGAGAGAGGGAAGAAGAACAATTCTGACTCTCTGGCAGGCAAGAAGAAAGAGCATAGGTCTAGTTGCAGAAACATTGTCAAATGTGATTGGTTAACATGTATTCTCAGCAAAGCAGGAGACAGTATTTACAAGTCAGAGCAGTGAGGAGAGGAAGATGGGGTTTGAAGAACTCAGAGAACAGAAAGGGAGAGGCTGCTGTTTGAGACACAGAGACCATCAAGGAAGCATGAAATACTGTGTCAGAATCAGAGGCTGGATTTTCAGTATTACCAACATACGCAGTGTGGGTCGTATTTTGTGTTGCACAACCCAGCAACTAGTGTCTGAGAAAAGACATGTGATACAAAGATGAAGATGGTCATAATGATAATGACAATGACAAGAAATCACTGTTGCTCTAACACCATGCAAAGCTGCTTCTACGAATTATCTCATTTCTTACACTGACACTATGATGGTTAATCCTGACTGTTAACTTGATTTGATTGAAAGATACTGTAATGGCTGATTGTGTCAACTTGAGATGTTTAGAAACTTAACTGAATGGGCTCAGCAATTCTACACCCTAAGGTGTAGAGCACCCACCCTGGGGTGGCTTGTCACCTGGATGGTATAAAGGGGAAGTGAGGAAGGACATGTTTCTGTTCTTCGGAAGAGCTCCAGTCTTTGCCTTCAGCTTGGCCATTGTCTCCTGGCTTCCATCGTAGACTCCAGCCTTCTTGTAGTACAAACTCTTAGGCCTCCTCCATGGATCCTTCAGCCCTCTGCCATAGACTCTTCAGCTTTCTGGCATAGATCCTTCAGTCTTCCAGCACGGACCCATCAGCCTCCTGATACAGTTTTACACAGGACCCAGCAGTGAGCTCCAGACCTTGGACTGAAACCTTCCGTCTCCAGTGTGTACATACCCTCTGAACGTTTCCTCATCCGACTCTGTTGGTCACCACCATAAGAGAATCTTGGAGTTTGTTATACATTTGTGTATCTTGTGTTATATCTGTTTCTCTAGTAAAACCATGACTGAGACAGATACCTAGGAGGTTAGTAAAGCGCACTTCTGGGAGAGCCACAGGGATGTTACTTTGGGGAATATAGCTCTCTCTGTTGCAAGTGTTGGGTGTTTTTGTCACAGCAATGGAAATACTAATTAATTCAAGGAGATAAACACACACACACACACACACACACACACACACAGAGTCAAATACCCAAGCAGATGTTGTATACATCTCTTTTTTTATAAATGAGAAAGCTGAGGCTTTTTTATCCAATATTACTAAGGCATAATTTACATATTATAAAATATACTTATTTATAGTTATATTTAATAAATGCATAATGTTAAGAATCACATTTGATTTTTAGACTATTTTATTTCTCTTCAGTATTCCCTTGAGCCCACTTACCCTCAGTTCTATTTCAACCCTGAAACCAAGGTAACCACTAATCTGCTATCCGTCTTTATAAATCTGCCTTCTGTAAAAATCTCACCTAAATAGAATCATACAATATAGTGATTTGTTCTTTTTGTGTGGCTGTTTTCTCTTAGGATAAGGTTTTTGTGGTCCATTCTGTAGTATGGATCAGTATTTTTATTGCTGAATAACATAATTAAATGGATAATTCACATTTTTAAATTGGAGTACTTTTAGATTGCTTCCAATCAGGGAGTATTATATTAATAATGCTGCAGTGAATATTTATGAACAATTCTTTGTCTGGACATATTTCACTCTCTAGTTTGAATTCCTAGAAGTGGAATTACAGAGATATATGGTAAGATTTTGTCCAACTTTTCTGAAAACTGCTAAAATGTTTTCCAAAATAGATTGCTATTCTATATTTCCAATAGAAATACATGTAATTCTACTTTCCCCACATCATTACCTATGCTTTGTCTTCTGACTACTGATTACAGTCATTCCTGTAGACACATGATAGCTAACAATGGTTTTAATTTGCAATTCCTTAGTTAAGGTTTTTGGCATCTTAATGTATTTGGAACCTCACTGTGTACTTATTAACCAGTTGCATGATTTCTTTGGTGAAATGTTCATTATTAAGTTAGAGTTTTTATCTTTTTTATTTAGTTGTAAGAGTTCTTTTTATATACTCAATACAAATCCATTATCAGATATACAATTTGCCAATATTTTTTTCTAATCTGTTGCTTGTTTTTTCATTTTATTAATGGTGCATTATGGGATGCAAAAAGTTTTCATTTTAATGAAGTGCAACTTATTCATTTATTTCTTCAATTCTTTATGTTTTGAGGGTCATTTCTGAGGACTTTGCTGTGTCCCACTCACAAAAATTTCTTATATGTTTTATCTCTAGAAGTTTTATAGATTTTGCAATAAAAGTCAGATCTAATATTTATTTTGAGTTAGTTTTTGGTATGGTTTGACCTATGAAGTTGAATTGTTTCTTTTCCCTTCATATGTGAATAACCAGAGGTCTGGCACTATTTCATTTGTTGAAAAGTTGACTTCTCCATTGATTTGTTTGGACTCATTTGTCACAGATCAATTGACCATAGATCAGAAGGTTTTATTTACACATGGTCTGTCTTTCATTGATCTGTTTTGCATTCTTCTGCTTAAATAAATACCACTCTATTTTGATTACTATTAACATTATGGTAGGCTTTGAATTCAAGTGAACTGAGTCCTCCAAAGTTGTTTATTTTCAAAATGATTTTCACTATTGCAGGTTCACTGCATTTCCATGAAAAGTTGAGGACCCATTTCTTTCTGAAAAGAAACTTTTTGCAATTGTGATAGTGATTAGGTCAATATTATAATTATTTTGGAGAGAATTACTACCTCATTGATATTGACTTTTCCTAATTATGAATGGAGACTGTGCCTCCATTTATTAGATCCTCTTTAATTTCTTTCAGAAATTTATTAGAACTTTCACCATACATGTCAAAGTATTTAAATAATCATAATGTGTTATGAATAGATTTGTTTTTTGAATTTCTTTTGCCAATTGTTCCTTGAGAGTATGTAGAAATATAATTAAATTTTAATATGGATCTCATATTCTTAAACCTTGCCACACCTGTTTATTATTTCTAGGATTTTATTCTATAGTATGCACTGATTTTTAGAAACTTTTAAATATAGAATCTTGAAATCTGTGAATTAAAATTTTTTTTGCCTCTCAAATCGATATGCTTTTTATTTCTTCTCCTTTCTGCTGTTTGTTATCATCATTGCTCATGTACTTAGTTCACTAACTAGAAGTTCTAAGGTAGAGAGTGGACATCTTTGCCTGTTTTGACCACATTTACTTTTTCACCATTAAATATACAGCTGGCTGTAGGTCTTGGAAGATGTCTGTGTTGGTCAGCTTTCCTATTGCTGGAACAAAAATACTTGACACCTACAATTCAAAAGAGGAGAGACTGGGTTTGACTCACAATGTTAAAGGTTTCAGTCCATAGTGATCTGACTTCAGGCAGAAACATCTCAGTGGAGGGGTAATAGGGGAGGAAGGCTGATGAAGTGCCATCCAGGAACAGATCAGGGGAAGAGCTACAGAGGAAGCAGCCAGGGGACCGGAGAGAGTCCTCAAGGCCACGCTCACATTTTGTAAGTCTTTCAGAGTTTATAAAAATTGACTATTTCTTCTTTAAATATTTAATAAAATACATTAAAATGTGAGAGGTTGGAAAAATCTAAACTATTGAGTTTTTTATTCTAGGTTTTCTAATTTTCTACTTCAGTCGGCTTTGCTGATTTATGATCACACAGTTTTCTTCTCTAATCTTTGTTGCTTTCCTCCTCTACATGCTCTGGATTGTTTGCTCTTCCTTTTCCAGTTCCTTAAGTCCAAAGCTCAGATTATTATGATTGGAAACTCTTCTTTGAGGGGACAAGTATTTCAGGTTGTATGTTTATAAGCACTGCAATAGCTACACTCTGGGTTTTGGATGTTTTGTTTTAATGTTTATTCAACTCAAAATGACTTTTATTCCCCTTGTTTTGTTCTTTGGTTTACTTAGAAGTGTATCAGAACCCAAATAATCGGTATTTTCCCAGAATCTTTCTGTCGTGGATTTCAAATATAATTTTGTTGTGGTAGAAACATACTCTGTATTATTTTCATTTTTAAAAATGCTTGGAGAATTATCATATGAGTAGTAGGTTGTCCATACTGGAGAATATTCTATTCCAAAATGGGTCTCCCATAGTCTTTGAATGAGCTATATTAGAATATGAATTACATAATATTGATTGATAATATTACCCAGTCTTTTATACTCTTGCTGACTCGGTCTAGTTATTTTTATACCAGCTATTGGATGGAAAATCAAAATACTGAACAACTATTTTTTAGTTGTCTGTTTCTTCACTCTTGTTTTGTTTTAAGACTTCATGGTTTCTACTAGTAGGAGTATACACATTTGTAATTGTATCTTTCTCACGTATGATCTTTTAGCATTACAAAATCTGTTTCTAATAATATTCATCATTTAATATTTATGTTGTTTGGTATTAATAATTTCAGCTCTATTAAAATTATTAGGTTAAATTGCCAATTCAATATCAAAAGAGTTTTCCTCCTACATTTTCTTCAAAGAGTTTTATGATTTCAGGTCTTACACTGAGGTTTTAATCTATCGTGGTTGGTTTTTGTGTATCTTATTTCTACAGCCCACATTCATTTTTTTGCATGTGGAAATCTAGTTTTCCCAACCTTATTTAAGTATTTATCCTTTCCCCATTGTCTATGAACAACACTAGCTAAAATTATTTTACATTTGTTAATCTCTTGTTATTCATTGGGGAAAATGTTTTGTACAGTAATTTTCAAATCACTTTTGTATATGTTAATATGTTTTATTCCTACTAATATTCTAGGAGGTATCTAGGAAGTATGTGTTATTATACCCAAATTACAGCTAGCAATTATTCTGTACAGTTAATAAGTTATAGTAACTTGATTGGAATTGAGTTCTGCTGGTGTTGTATTAATGCACTTCACACTACACAAAAGAGGTTCTCTTCATTAAAAATTTAATTGGCTTTATTCCTAAAGCTTTTGTGTGGAATGAGGGTGCATAATGATTCAGTATACTTAATAGAGAAAACAAATTTAATAATTGAGTTAGCAGCACAATAGGGATTAAATAAATATTAGTGCATCCATAAATTAAAACTTAAATATCCATTAGAAGTGGTATTATGTGAAATTATGTTATGTCATGAAAAATATAACTATAGTTGTGTGTGAATAAAAATTTCAAACAAAAGTAGAATATAATTTCACACTATATTTAGAAATTGAGATGAAATGGACCATAAAAATAAATGTTAAGAAATGATAAAACTTTTAGTAGAACAAAAAATCTTCATACCTTAGAGTAGAAAACTTTCTTCATTAGTATACAAAAACAGTATCCACCGAAGAAAATTGATAAATTATACTTCATGAAATTTAAGAATTATTTAATAAAAGAACCAATACAGAGTGAAAATATAATCCATAACCTGAGAGAAGATATGGATAATATACATATTAACAAAGAGCCTGAACATAGCATAACTTGAGAATTTCTATAAACAAATAAGAAAAAGGCAAATTAACCTATTTTTAAATTGGAAAAAAAAAAGTTTAAAAACAGACAGTTTATCATAAAAAAATATCCAAATAAGGGCCAGAGATTTAGCTCCGAGGTGTGGGTGCCTGTCTGGAAAGTGTGGGATAGTGACTGCGATCCTCAGTACAAAAAAAAAAAAAAATCCAAATAAGAAATCAGAAAAATCAATATAGTTAAAATCAGCATTGAAGAAAACAACACTGCCTATGTAAAAAGCTAAATCAATTAAGTGGCAATTCCACTCATTGGCAAGAATGTAGAATATTTTGTTAGAGGAAAAGCAATTGGAGCAACAACTTTGGAAAAGTGTTGATCTTATGATTTTACAATCACACTCATAATCATATACTGAAAAAAATGAGCGTATATATCCATCAAAAGTTGTGAGTAGGAATGTGCCATAACGGATGTATTCATGATAGTCAGAACATAGACAAAGGACAGATTTGAAACTGTAGAATAATAAATTGTGGCATACAACAAACATGAAAAAATAACAACTGATGCATGCGACAGTGTGAATAAATCTCATAGATATTTCCTTGAGAAGCCACAAAACAAAACAAAACAAAAAGTTCAAATGGCATGATTCCACTTTTATGAACATCAAGAAGAGGCAAAAGTAACCAATGAAAATAGAAATCAAAAATCACCATCTCTAGGGAGTACAACAGAACTTTCTAGAATGCCAAAAATGTTCTAAATTTTGATATGACAGTTACATATAATAGCCAAGTTCCATGTGCTGCCTCATGCAATATCTATTTTAGTTTGGAATATGAACTGACTTTAGCTTCTAGCACTTCACTATTGTCTAGTTGGCTATTGTGAATACTGACTTTCCACAGGTTAAACACAAAGTTTCCTCAAGTTAAAACAAGTTCTAGAGAAGACATTCTTTCTTCTTTTTTCCATGTTTTTTCCATGTTTGTATCCATGAGAGATTGTGAAAGCTCCCATTGAATACTTGTTGTTAGCATGACCACAGCCAGCCCTTTCTTAGAGAGAAACTCCTCTAAAAAAGTCACAGTAGCATCTTTAACCATCCCCACTCACAGCATATCATTTTTCAAGCTTTCAAAAAAATTCTGAAGCAATGACTTTGGAGTATACTTGAGCATATGTGGTCCAATCTCAGAATCTTTTAGGTAAATGACCTCTAGGTTGGTGAGACAGGTTTTTTTTTTTCTTTTTAAAATTCTCATTTATTTTTATATTTCTTATAATTTTACTTGCAATAACTAAAATAAAAAAGTCTCTTTATTTTTGATGAATAAATTTATTATTTTGTCATTTGAGATATGCATGAGAGAGAGGGAGCAAGAGATAGAATAAGATACTTAAAGGAGGAGTAAATCTTTGGGCTATGACACATCCAGATTCTGATAGCCTGGATCTACTGAAGACACTTCCTATATACACTGTAGAGCAACCAAAAAACTGTCATGTGAATATTTTCATGACACAATTCTGCTACAGAATGTAAACTTGCTACAGAATTGAAGAATTAGAATCTACTTCAAGCTTGCAGCTCAGGGTCATCAGCCCTGGTTTCTCTGAATGGACTAGGCATTGAAGGATACCACCAGGACTTGTCATCATTTTTGTTGGTCCTCCTTCTCTTGTTCTACTAAGAAGAGTTCAAGTTGGAGCATTGATCAAAACAGAAAACCTGATTATAGTCATGTTTTTTGAGCTGAAACCTCAAAGGCGAGTTTTTTGGCCTCAAACTCACCTCTTTCACACCATCATATTTTGCTTTTATTGCCTGGCTAGCCCTCTGGCCTTTATTCTAGTCCCAAAATGAGTGCAACTGTGACGTGAATTAGTTCCAACAGTGTACTTCTCTTTAATCTTTTTCAAAATCAGTTCAGTTCCTGATAACTTCTACACTGGAACTTGTGATTAGCACTAGGAATAGAGGAAGATTTTTCTTAACGAATAGAACAGCATGTTACATAGTTGGGATCTTCTAATGCATCCTGAGAAATCACAGATGACGTCATCACTGGACAGCAAATCATCAAATTACTTTAGTGTTCTGTTTTGCCAAACTCTTCCTAAAATTTTAGACCTGATAACTAGAACAAATATGGTAATTTGTTTATACTTCATTTTTAAAATACCACATTATGTATTTTTAACAATATTTTTTCAAAGGTATGTCACAATTAATTTTCATAATTCTTCTGTTAAATGGGTAAAGGCACAAAAATATTCTTCTTAGTTGTAAGGGCTCTAGTTCCAGCTATGCTTCACAAACTCTCTTTTTTACTTCTGGCAACCACAGATGCTAAATCATAACTGTGGTGATAACTACAAGGAAAATGAGCAACCCCTTTTTACTTCTGTGAGCATGTTCAGCCCCATGCCTTTGTTCCTGAGATACGCAATCGTTTTTGCAAATAAAATGTGGAACAAGACCAAAGATTCACAGGTCGGTAGGACAGGAAGACATGCCCTGCTCTCTGCCATAATGCTCTGTGTCTCTCTCCCCCTCTCCAGCCATCCCTGCGGAAGCCCCCAAACATCAGAGTTGCATAGGAAAGACCCAGTTGATAACATTTCATTCTAGCCTTAATCCACAGCCTGATTCTCTTCAGCATTACAGTAATGATAGTATTCACCAGGAATTTCCTTCCTAGGGTTGGCTCCTTACAGATATATCAGAGAATCTTGAAGCATTCTTATAAATGAAAGGGCAAATTCTTTTCTACAGGCTTCTAAAAGGACTGCAATTATTTTTGGGGTAGATGTAAATAAAAAAGGCCTAAGCAAAACCCAGCGATTTTCCTGTAGGCAGCTGCATTCACCGGCTTGGAGTCAGCATTTAAACTGATGATGATGTTCCCTATTGCATTCACCCTCCTGGTGATAACACCCCACCCAACTCCTGTACATCCGGGCACTTTGCCACTCCCCACCGAGCTAGACTCGGAACATATTTCTAACCTGTGTGAAATGTCCCCAGATTTCCTGTCCATATGGAAGGCTGATACCCCAAGGCGGAGACTCAGTTTCTGGAGTTCCTCTCATCACTGGTCTGTTAGACTAAGGAGTTTGGAAAGCACAAAGGAAGTGAGCCGCTCATTTCGCTTTCCCCTGACAGATACTGGCAAAGAGAAAAATATAAATTTAACAGTGTCCTAAGGGCTCAGGGAATCTTTTCCCTCCATTTATAAAAACCTTAAATGAGGAAAATCACGGTGAGCCAGCCAAGACAGCCGAGAAGTTCCTTCTTCAACGTCTCCTAATATAAACTCATCAGGGGCAACTGGATAGTGCCCTTGTCAAGTTAAATAATTGCTGGAGACACATTAACTCCAGGATCTTTCCTAATAACCACGGTTTTAGGAACAGGCACCTTCAATGTGTACAAGAGACATACAGATGGGATGTGTGTTCTTAAATTGATGATAAATAAGTCATTGAGAGTCTAGTCCACTATAGATTTTGTTTCAGCCAAGTTATTTATTTCTTACAAATGGTGATTTTAAAAAGCAAGAACATTCAAAATCTTTTACACATTGCCTAATGTTCATCTTGTATCTCTTCAGCAGACAGTAGAAGACAAGAGTGAAAACACAAACCATGAACAGACCATTGAAGTTTTCCATTCCTTAGAAAGTCTCTCTTGGTGCTAGACGGGTTTGAATAATCAAGAGAAGCTACTATGTCTTTATGCTTACCTCAGAAAATACATCAAATAACAATGATAGAAAAATACTTTAATGCATTTCCATTTTCTTCCTGAGCAAATGTCAGAACTTTATCAAATTTTTGATGGTAATTGTATGAATTGAATTTGATTTCAATGAATATGAATTGTGTGAATATGAATTGTGATTTGAATTTTCTCTTCTTCCACTATAGTCAGCTTGTTTTTATGGCACTTTCTCTATGGAGCAACTAAACTATGAGTTGAGGATAACCCAGCAATGTCTCTTCAAATGTATACCTTTAGAGTGACTACTAGATCTATCGCTGTTCGCACTAATATTTCTAAAACTCTTCCCACTTAAAAGGTCCTCAAAGACCAGAGGCATAATTCACATCAGAGATTTCTAAAAATCTATATTACCAAATTAAATTTTCTTTTCAAAAAAAGAACACACAAAACAATTTGTTCTGATACACTGTACACTCAAGAACAAATAGTTGGGAGGTTTTTGAACCAGAAACTTCTGTATGAACAGTTCAGTACAAAAGAATGGTGGTTATTTTAAACATCAGCATCTTTTATTGTGTCTAGTACACAAAAGCATAGTCATATTTTAAAGATGAAAAATGAGAAATCAAATGATAGAAAAATAGTTGGAAAGGAAGGGAAAATGATATAAAGAAATGGAAAAGGGTAGGAAGGAAGGGAGAAGAGGAAGCAGAGAAAGTAGAGGAGAGGAGAAAAAGGAGGCGGGGGAAGGGAGAGAAGGAACTTTACATCAAACACACTTGTACATGCACATATACATACACCTGTGTGTGCGGATACACTGGTGATAGACATATGAAGGTGTATATATAAAGAGAAAGATACAGATATATAATAATACACTATTATGTAACTATTATGTAAAATACAGGCTTAATGCAGTATAGTATATATAAACACACATACATATGAAAAATGCATACAGATATTCAATAAAGTAGAAACATTACAATATATTTTATAAGTTCATAGATCTAAGCATACATATATAACTCATTCCCCACTTCCCATGGTTTAAATAACAATTTTTTTTACTTTAAAATAGTGTTCATTAGAAAATATGGTTCAAATCTTGGATTTTGGTGATTTCTAGGCTAACAAAATATACCTGATACCCTCTTATGATGCTGAGTTCTCAGTCAACCACGGGATCACAAAGGGAAACATAGTATGCTGCACTGCTAAGCCACAATATTTCATAACTGTCTTAGCTACTTTTCTCTCACTGCTAAGGCAAAATATCTGACATCCAAAGTTAAAGGAGGAAAGTTTTTTTTTTGGATCACAATTTGTAGAGATTTCAATCCATAACTGGCTGGTTCTAAACCAAGGTGGTTTGGCAGAGAGGATTTGCAGGGGAGAACCAGTTCATGGCAAACAAAAGCAAGCAAGGAAGGGAGAAGACAAGGCTCTTTCTGTCCCTTATATTGTATCCAGGCTATCAGGACTAGGATGGGGACAAATCATTCAGTGGATTGTTTTAGTAATCACTCACCCTTAGTCCTATCATTGCACCATGAATCAATCACACACTCCAGATTCAGCCACCTCTGAAAAAAACCCCACCAAAAATTGCATGAGGCTTTGGGTGGGTGATCTAGACACAGTCATAACAGTACCTTAGGTATTTTAAATATATTTTCAAGGTATGATGGGTTTGTCAGGATGCAGCCCCATCAGAAGTTGAGGAGGATCTGTGCTTGGGGCAAGGGGTTGGGACTATATTGACTCTATTGTAAGACTGTATTTTATATGTCAGTTAAATTTTAAAACAGTAATATATCTGAGACATATATATGTATTTATATATATATTTGACTATATATGTATATAATATATATATATATATATATATATATATATATATATATATATGGTATTAAGCTTCTACATGACTAATATATGCCATGGCAGTAACAGATGAAGCCAAATATGAATACATTTATTCATTCCATAAGCACTATTTTAAGTGTATACTATTAATAAAGAATTGGGTAATGTATTGTGAGGCTAGAAAGCTAAGGAGAACATGGCTGTTGAGGACTAAATCAATGTCAGTTCTCAGTGGAAGAATGCACACAAGTGACTAATTAAATACACACCAGTATGAGTCAGGTGCCCAATGTACATACAACTAGATTCTAAGACTAAGGATTAAGAGCTCTGCAAGCCAACAGAGGGCAATGAGCCACGGTATGAGATAAGGAGGGTGCACTACACTCAGGAATAACAAGGGAATTCCCACACCTGATGAGTAGGGGGAACAAGGGATGCAAGCTGGGATGTGTGCAGACAGGATTGTCTGTGGTGGAGATGCCAAGCTGGGTGAATGCCAGAGGATGAGACAATCAGTGGAATGGCTATAGATGCTAATGTGAAATATATAGCATTCTAATTAATCCTTTTTAAAAAGAATTTAATATCTTTAGTCATAGTAGGATGAAAAAGAACATTTCCAAAAAATAAAATGGCATTAGTAAAGAGATAAAAATATAACATGATGCACCGATGTAAGGAACAGACTGAGACAAGAGGTATTTGCTTACTTTCCAGTACATAGTAGAGACACAATAAACATTTGTTGAATGAATGATTTATCATAAGGAATTGGGGCAGATGATTACAGGGTTGTACTTTGAGTTCAGTACGAAGTAGTCAGAATTTTCCTGGCAGCCAATAGGGAGGCACTAAAGTGTTTGAAAAAGAGGGAAGGACAGGACCATCATTTGATTTAGAAGATGAAAATGAACAGCCTAGAAATATGAGTATCACTGACTAAAGTCAACCAGGACTCAGGTAATAGTAGGAATTTACTAGACAGAATAATAAAGGAAACTTCAGAAAGACAGATCTCTCTCTGCTATATAGTTTTGCCAAATTTATCCACTCATGCATAGCAAGACTTTGCAAGACAATAAACTTCTGTCTTCTTACTTGTGGCCATGGTTTGGGCCTTTGTACTTTGCTTTAACCCAGATCATTCTAATATTTGTCTTCTGATCTTTTGGCCCAGTTGTCTGTCTTGAGTTCAGTTTCCATAAGCAGCTTGGATTTAAAGTAAGCTCTGTTTCTCCATTTTGATATTCAGAACTTATTTTTATCTTCTTTCCAGTCCTAGTTGTTTCAGGTATATATAATCCTCATTTCATTTCAGCCCCTGGACTGAAACCCCCAAAGTGACCCACTTGTTCAGAAGCTATTCTATTCCTTGCGCCCTTTCGGGGGGGTGACTTACCAAAGAAGGATTCAGATAAAGGACTTCAATATAGATCAGATAGCAAACAGGAATAAAAGTCATGAAAGAACTGCCTTTGAAGACAGATCATTCACTCCTGGAGCTTCACAGAGCACCAGCCACATGCCGGTCAATCCACTTTGTGTTTGATGCAAATCAGACAACAAAAGAACTAACACCCCTGCTTAGCTGCTGGGTGGAGGGATGTGCAATAATCATGATAAATGAACGTGTTGAACAGTCTTCTGCAGACGTTGAGTGCTTTAGGTAAGCAAAGCATGGAGGGCAACCACTGGAGACAGAAGTGGGTAACATGTAGCTCTACTAAATAGAATGATCAGGGGGCTGGCAAGGCCCCCCAGGGTAAAGAGAATTAGTCAAGTGAGTTTCAGGGGTGGGGGAGAGCATCCCAAGCAGAGGGAGTAACTGATAGCATCTCTAGCAAGTTCAGTAACGTGGTCAGTGCAACAACTGAAGAATAAGCAAGAGGGAGTCTGTAGGAAAATGAGATCATACAAATATGGGGTAAATCATACAGGACTTCATAGGCCAGAGTAAGCTCTTTGGCTTTCTTAGATAAGTGAAATAGGAGCAATTGAAGGGCTTGTGCTGAGGACTGACATGATCACATATTTTTTTAGGATTACTTTGTGCATTGAGGAAAAACCATAAAGGGCCAGGGGTAAGAAAGGAGACCCGTGGTCATCCACATGAGAGACCATGATCACTGAGGAAAGTGATGACCAGTGTGGAGTTATCTTTTTATGGTGGAACCAACAAGGTCTCTTCCTGAATGTGAAAGAGAACAAGGAGTCAAGAAAAATTCCAAGCTTTCCTTTTGCCTGACTGACTAGGAAGATGGAACCTGCCATAGTGAGATGGCAAGGCTGTGGGTGGGTCAGTGTGTGGGAAGATCAGGACTCTTAACTCAGCCTTGCTGACCTGAAATTTAACTATCGCAGTGAAGATGTTAAATAGGCAATGAGATGCAGGCCTAAAGTTCTGATGATGAGACAGAAAGTAGAAAATGCCCAGCAAAAATCATAGGTGAAGTCATGAGACAGGATGAAATTACTAAAGGGTAATATATAGATCTGACAGAAAGAAAGGAAACAAGACACCCAACATTAACAGATTAAGTGGAGTAATGGTGACAACAGTAGGGAAGTAAGAGAGTATCTTAATGTGGTTGGAGACAGAGGGATAGATAAATGTGTTCTACACTTGTATTTTGGATATAAGTATGAAATTCAAAAGACAGTCAATGGTACTGGTAAATATTCAAAAAGCAATTATGTAGAAGGGAAGTATAATTTGTAGCATTCACTAATTTCTCTGGTGTAAATACTCCATCAAGGCTTATTTTGAGATACCAACTTGAAGTCATACACATTTAGTGGCAGCTGAAACTATAACGATGAACACGAGACTTCTGAAATATATTTAGAGAAATCATCTCTAGGGAGGTATAACTAAAGCCACCGGCAAAGGATGAAATCTTCAAAGGATCTATAATGATAATAGAAAACGCAAGGCAAAGCATGGGGAGAATATCCATATTAAGGACCAAGAAGATTTCTAAGTAAAGAAATAAAAACAATAATTTATATTTCAGAGTAGTTTTTCACACTGGAACCATTATGCCACTAATGCAAAGTAGTTTTCCATTTTTTTCCTGTGACATGAAAATACAGTAAGTCCAGGTAAGAACTTTTCTTGATAATCCTTTCAGAGAATGAGCACAAGAAATCCTTATCATGTCTAAGTAAGGATTTTGGTTTGAACTTTTTAAAAAATTTTACCCACTTTCTACTTTCCATTTCATGATACCTACTCCAACACATACTTCATTTGATTTTTCAAATGATCGGTGCAGTTTGCTAAGCTTACTTTCTTCTTTTTGTTTAAATCAACTGACATTTAGTATAAACCAGAAAGACTCTTAGATGCTTAATATTTTTAAAAACTCACTAAGAAAGGTTGAGCACATCTAGACAATTTCCTCTTTCTTTGTACAACTTCACTGTTAGTGAATCAAGTCAATCTTATGGTTAATTCTTCATTATTTAGATACAATTCATGTTATGGGCAGTCAGACATAACTTTTTTAAAAAAAGAACCCTATTTAGTTTTGAGGCACAGCACATGTATCATAACCACATTTTTAGAAACTTTCTAAGATAGTCTCACTGTCCTCATAAGTGTATTTTTAATTTTCAAATTAAGTATTCTGATTATTTTTTTCATTTGAAAATTGTGAACATTGTTAGCAGATTTGCTTTGGGTGAAATTAAATTTAGATTCCACCCCCCAGTGTCTGCCAGATGGTGCAGAGACCCACCTAAAGCTAAGAATTCTTCTGGAAAAAGCACTGAAAACATAACCCACATGCTTACAGGTCTGTAGCCTGGGAAAAGAACAGCTGATTCTGGTTTGGTATAGTACTGAATGTCTTGACTCAAATCACACTTTAATGTTCAGCCCAGACAGGAGGTGAGGCTCTCAATCTAGGGAGTTCTGTGTTCTCAGATGTTAAAATTATGACTTAAACAAAAAAGCCAGTTATTAAATTTCTCACTGACTGAAGATCCGCTGGAAGACAGCGACCCTCTTGCAAAAGGCAAAGTTCTGTCTCGCAGTTCAGGGACCTTGTGTGATCTCCCTCAGGACCTATACGCAGAATGAGGACAATACGGAGACTCATGTGTTCACATAATTGGTCCACTTCCACCCGCGCGTAAAGGAAGACAGAATCTCAAATTATTAACAGTCCAGTGCTTTTACAGCTCCCACCTACCATGCACTTCTCACTTTCAGATTTCCCCTAATTGAATTACTGAGAGCAGACCAAATGACCTTAGTTGTCCAAGCACTATTTATCACATTTTATTTTAAATGAGTCACATTTTAGAGAGAAAATATTCTCTTAATCTATTTTCCAACTCATAGCAATTACATCCTTGGTGCCCTAATGTGTCTGTGACTTTTGTTTTCAAGAAACAACTATTAACTTTTACATAGTCAGTGACCTTGTTTGGACGACTTAGTCCCCTCAGGTGACCTTGAGGTAAAAATTATAGAATCATCAATCGACAAGTTCATCAGTATCCAGTAAAGTATAAGAGGGGTAAGAGCTCCTCATTTCCCAGCACCAGCATTCATCATGGTAAGACATATTAAAAAGGGGCAGATTTCAATGACATGCATCCAATAAATTGGAGACTCTTGTCACAGTAAATGCCAAGTCAGCAGTTCATAATCACAATGCATAACATTATTATATTACTTATTTTTTAACCCTCTAAGCTGGAGCTTTTGTAATAGTGCCTTCTGTTTCTTCCTTTGTATCCTTGCAAGTCCTAAGTTTTCTCTACTATAAAATCACCTGAGTTTGCTGAATTTCAATTTATCTCTTGGTAGCAGATCATTTTTGTAATGACATCCAATTTATGATGAGTCATAAATGAAGAAATTAGAAAGTTTTCTTAGTTCCAAGCAGGCTATTGTGCAAAAAGAGGGGAAATAAACTATCATATTGTTTATGATTATTTTTAATACAAAATACCCAGAATGTCTCTTAGCAATTTGCATGGTCTTTCTTTCTCTTTAATCTGATAAGTGGGATCCATATTTTGTTGCTTGGATTAGCATAAACTCCAAAACCAACATTCAAGATGAACTGTAATTCTTGAATTTATTTGTAAAGTAAAATTATATAATTCAGTAAGGCTGTATCAGTGTCAATGACATTATCTATATTATGTGATATTCTCTATTAGATGTCTTTTATTGTTTTCAAATCAGAGTATATGTAATAAGATCAAACACTTTTGAAAATTTCCTTGCATACTGAGGCTTTCCTGCTTCAACTTTATATTTCCACTGAGTAGTATGTGAAAGGAAAGCTGTAACACAGGACCAATATTGGGCAAATAGATCAAGAATATAGGATTAAGTCCAGTTCTCCGACTCCTAAATTCTACTAGAAAATCACTCAGACTGTGTGTTTCACAGACAAAACTATTTTTGAAGTTGTATGACCATACAGTCTATGTGGTTAAAAATGAATGCCAGATATAATAGTAGGATCTTGCTCTTTATTTTCCAAAATAAAACAAAGCAAAAAACACACGAAAGAAAGAAAGAAAGAAAGAAAGAAAGAAAGAAAGAAAGAAAGAAAGAAAGAAAGCGCCCCAAAGTTGCAACTGGTTCTAGCATATAGTTGAGATGGTACTGAGTGTTTCATCTTTGCAATTTTACTTCCCTAAACAATGTGAGAGCATTTATAATGAATGAGAATCACTAAAGGTATAACACATGTTCTGAGTCCAGGAAATCTGTTTAATAGTACATTTATTAAAAAAAAACTGAGATCTCTGACCCTTTCCATATGTTTTTTTCTAGTGACCAAAGCACATGTATTAGACTTTGAATAATGGCCATCTTGGGTAGCAGACTGATACAACTTATAACACATGATTTTCTTCACCTAAAACAAATGTTTCTTAGGATTACTCATCAAATAGTTGCCATTTATGGAACCATATTGTATCTACAGAAAGACCCATAGAGGGAAATCATACCAAGATCTTATGTTTTTTTTTTAAATCATGAGTTGTCTATTTGTTTTACCAACAAGCAGATGAAATCTTGAGAATTTGCTTTTCCTGACTTAGATATTCCTGTGACTTTTGTGATACTAAGGTATAATCACGAATTTCTGATATTGATTCTTGCATCCCAGTTTGGATTTGCTGACATAAAGCCAGTCCTCATCACATCCTACCTAGACTGTCAATCATTTCCTAGGCTACTTCTACTCTGTACTCCACTCCCGGGATGCAGTGCCCTAATCATCTCACAGGAGCCTTGGCAGATCTCCATGCCCACTGGTAGTTGTGAACTCCAAACTAGACCTACTAAGACTAAGCTCAACTGCCTACATAATGCTATCTTAGGGATTTGCTTTAAAAATATAAATCTACTTTTTACTGATCTTTCAAATACCTCCAAGAGAATAAAGACAGATTTCATCTCAGTATACATATAACCAAGATTGTACATGACATAGTATCTTTTTTGTTTTCCTTTGTTTTGTTGGTACTGGGGATCAAACTCACAACCTCACATTTGCCAGGGAGGTGCTTATGTCACTGAGCTAAATCCCCAGCCCTATAATTAATATCAAATTTCTTCTTGAGTGTGGGCACTAGTGGAGAAAAACCGAGTGGCACCTAAAATAAAAAAACTGTTATAAGAAGATATGGCAGACGAAAAGTATTTTGCTTCCTTTTTGCTTCATTATCATTTGTAATATCAAGACAATAATTTTCATCTCAATAGGTGGTTTAAGTAGTTGATAACAATAAACAAACACCATTTGGAACCTTTTAGTAGCCAGGAGTGGCATGAGTAGTGTGGGTAAAGACATACAAAATGTCCTGCCTCCATAAAAGCACTGAGAACACTGGAAAAAAAATTTTCAGATTCAACTATCCTTTAATGAGAAATTAAATAGGTACACAGCAATTCAGACAGCATTTATTTAAAGTTAAAAAAAGAGCTAAATCTCATTAGCTGCATACTTCGTGATGTTTTAGTTTTTGCTATTTCTACACACTCCTCCACAGCTCTGAGATAGCCTTAAAATCACACAGCCCACAATCACAGTTAAAACTAGCAAAATGACAGCCCTTGAATGAGCAAAATTGGAAGGGGTGCTTTTTCAAAGTACCCATCCCCATAGAATTGGTCATTATTAAGCCTGTCCCATTCTATCTTTAAAAACTCCATTCACAAACCTATCATTATCTGACCTGACTTGAAGCTCACTTTCAGGGGTGAAAAAAATCCTTTTTCCAAACACTAAAAATTCAGAGCCTACTGTACTGTTTAAATTGCAACTAACTGAGGATAGCAATTAAAACAATAGACAAAAACTTAAAAGGAAAATATGAATAATGAGATGTCCATTGGAGATTGTTTAAAACCCCTATTCTTGGGAATCTAAAAGCCTCTGTGCATGTGCATGGAAGCACAGATGCCTTGAGATGTATGTATGTTCAAGAAGACTCAAGAAATTCTAATTCTTAAAATTAAGGTTTCATGCAAGCAAAAATAAAAGATATAAAGAAGTACTCTAAGTAAGTATTGAATGTGCTCCTTGAAATACACATAAAGCTCTCAGTAAGATTAGGAGACTCATTAATTCCAGGCATTTTAAGACTCTTCTGTTCAAACTTTAGTTGACACCTAAGATCATCTAGCATAGATGTCAGTGATCATAAACACACACACACACACACACACACACACACACACACACACACAGATTTCATGTGAATTCCTCAGGAAAGTCACTAACTAGGAAAACACTAAACAATAATGAACTCTGGAGAGGGAGAAGGACCTAATTTCCAGTGGCCCATACTATATCACTTAAAATATTCAGCTTTAAATAGAAAATTAAAAGGTATGCACAGAAATAAGAAAGTATGACAACACAGAAGGTTGCAAAAATCAATCAATAGAAACCATCCCAAAGGAACCCTAGGCATTAAATTTCCTAAAAATATTTTAAATCAATTATTTAAAATATATTCAAAGAACTATAGAAAAATGTGCTACAAAATTTAGAAAGAATCTGAGACTAACTTCTCACAAAGGTAATATTTTTAAAAGATAAAACTTACTCTTCAAATAGACCAAACAGAAATTATACAGATAAAAAGTAAAATAATTGAACAGAA
Organism: Hydrochoerus hydrochaeris; assembly: GCA_004027455.1. Classification (NCBI taxonomy): domain Eukaryota; kingdom Metazoa; phylum Chordata; class Mammalia; order Rodentia; family Hydrochaeridae; genus Hydrochoerus; species Hydrochoerus hydrochaeris. The sequence continues at coordinate 221,397 of PVLA01002703.1, forward strand.
TATTCATTATGTGGCTTAATAGCAGAATATTCACTATATGGCTGAACAAACAGAAGAAAAAATTACTGAGCTTTAAGGTAGATTGATAAAAAGATTATCAAAGCAGAGTAAACAGAGGAGAGAATAAAAGAAAATTAGCAGAGTTTCATAGATTTGTGGACATCAAAAGTGAACCAACAGGTTCATGACAAAGGACTCGAAAGAAGAGTAGAAAAGAAGCAGAAAAGATATGCAAAAATACAGTGGTCAAACTTCCCATATTTGACAAGAAACATCAATGTACATATCCAATAAGCTCAACAAAATTTAAGATAAGCTAAAAAATATCCACACCTAGACATATAACAATCATATGGTTGGAATTTAAAGACAAAGAAGATCTTGAAAATAGCCAAACAGTTCATCACTTACAAGGATCCTCTTTCAGATCAAATGATGATTTTTTTATCAAGACCCATGGAAGTCAGAAGATAATGGGATCCATGATTACAGGCTAAAGAAAAAAGATAATCTACAGTGGGTCCAGAAAAACTATCCTTTCACTCTTTTTTGATTAAGAAAAAAAAACTTCATAAACAATGTCTATAAATCTGTAATGAGAGCCCAAAATGAGTGGAAATATAATTTCTGTAACAACCACAGCACAAAGAAGAAAAAAATGAAAAAAATTGAAAGGATATATCTAGGAGAAAAAATCTGAAATTATATTGACATAAATCAAAATTTTACTATTACTTATTAAGATATTAATTGTAACCCCCAGAGCAGGCACTAAGAAAATAACTCAAAAATATAATAAAATGATAGAAGAATTAAAATTGTATGATGGTAAATATCTATCACAAAAAACTATACTGGAGAAGACATTGCAGCAAAACGGAAAATGTAAATCCCACAACATCACTAATCATGTTAAATAAAAATGGATTGAATGCTTCAGGTAAGATGTAGAGATTGCTCTGGGGTTTAGCTCAGCTGGCTAAGGGCCTGCCCTGGTAACCATGAGGTCATGAGTTCGATCCCAGATGCAAAAAACAAACAAAACAAAACAAAACACCCACAGAAGATTTAGAGATCACCAGAATCTGTAAGAACTATCCAATTATTTTGTGCCATCAAAGACACAACCATAGGATGAGACAAACACAAAATATGTAAATAGCAACCAAAATAGAAGTACAGTAGTTATACTAGTATCAGACAAAATAGACTTTAAAACAAAAAAATTATTAAAAAGATATAAAGACATTTTATGATGAGTCAAACTCATCAATAAAATAAGCCATCTTAAACATATATGTACCTAACAACAGTCACAACATATATGAAGAAAAAACACAAAACTGAAGGAATAACTTTATAAATATAGTTGACAAATTACTTTCAACAATGGATAAAATTACTCAACACCTTACTTCAATAATGGGTAAAATGAATCCCAGGAGCCAAACGTGCTTGAGTTGAATCCCAGGGCATGGGGAAGATTTGCAACCTCACTCCAAGGGGGTAAGATCATGCCCAGCATCCCAAATTATAGGAGGATGCATGGGAGGTCCCCATGGGCCTAACTGGGCCGTGCTCTGCAACCTCCAAGTGGCTAGCAGGGCTCTGAATTCAGTCCCGGGATCTGAATGTGCACGAGTTGAATCCCAGCGCACAGGGAAGCTTTGCAATGTTACTCCAAGGCAATAAGACCACACTCAGTATCCCAAACCATCTGAGGACACATGGGAGGTCTCCATGGACCTAACTGGACCACACCCAGCAACCTCCAAGTGGCTAGAAGAAGCCTGAATTCAGTCCGGGAAGCCAAACATGTGTGAGTTGAATCTCAGAGCACACAAGAAGCTTTGAAATGTCACTCCCAGCCAGTAAGACCATACCCAGCATCCCAAATCACAGGAGGATACACAGGAGGTCACAGTGGGCCTAACTGGGCCATGCCCAACAACCTCCAAGCAGCTAGCAGTTGCCTGCAGTCTGCTTTGGAAGCCAAAAGTGGGTCAGGTGATTCCTAGCACACAGGGGAAGCTTTGGAACATCACTTGAAACCCAGAAATATAGGAAAATAACAGAACAAAAGAGCAAAATGCAATCTCAAACTTCAAGCCCAACCTAAGCAAGCATAGGAAACATGGACACAGAGTAAAATGTAAGCCATACACCTGAAATTCCTGAAATGATAACAACTGGAGCAAAGAAACAACTCTGGGAAGCTATAGAAGAAATCAAATCAGAAATAATCTCCCAGGTAAAAGAATAAATGATAAATGTAATGAAAAAAATGTTGAACACATCTAAAGAAGACATAGTTAAAAAATTAGAGGAACAATGCAAAAAGATGGAAACCTTGAAAGCAAATATAAGAAACAAACAGAATGCATGAAGCAGATTCAAAGAGATATACAAGAAATCAAAAATTCCATCGAAAGTTGGTAAAACTGCCTCAATGAAAGTGAAGATAGAATTTCAGACCTCAAAGACAGGATTGCAGCTAGTAAACAGGAAAGGAAAGATATTTTAAAAATAACAAGAAATCAGGAAGTAATTCAACAGCTGCAAGATGATGCAAAGAAAAACAACATAAGATTGATAAGTATAAACAAAAAAGGTGACAACACAAATGATATCAAGAGGCTATCTCAGAAGTTAATAGCTGAAAATTTCCCAAACATGAGAATGGAAACTGACATACAGATCAGTGAAGCATATAGAACCCCAAATAACCATAACCAAAATAAAACTACACCCAGACATATAATAATCAACATCCAAGAAATCCAACATAAGAACAGACTATTAATAACTGCAAGAAAGAGACAGATCACCTACAAAGGAAAGCCTATCAGAATCACAGCACACTTCTCAACACAAACAATTAAATCAAGAAGAGCATGGAGCAAAATATTTCAGATCCTAAAGGAAAACAACTTCCAACACAGATTGATGTACATACAAAACTGTACTTCAGAATGGATGGAGAAATAAGATACTTTCATGACAAAGAACAGTTGAAGAACTTCATGACCATCAAACCAAGCCTGCAAAGAATGCTGAAAGACAGTCTAGATAGACATAGAAAAAAACACTAAGCAAGGCAAATAATTAAACAGAATGGAAAGGTAAAGAATCAACAGCAGAAAGATAACATGTCAAAAGTAAACCAATATACATCATTTATAACCATTAATGTAAATGGCCTCAATTCACCAATTAAAAGAAACAGACTGGCAGAATGGATCAAGAAACAATATCCAACCATATGCTATATACAAGAAACCTATCTAACCCAAAAGGAAACTCATAGACTGAAAGTCAAAGGGTGGAAAACAAAACTCCATGTAACAGGACCCCCCACCAAAAAAAAAGCAGGGGTAGCTATTCTGTTTGCAGACAATATGAACTTCAAACCAAGAATGATCCAAAGAGATAAAGAAGGTCACTACATACTAGTTAGGGGAACACTTCAAGAGGAAGAGATAACAATCTTAAATATATATGCACCAAATTCAGGAGCACCTAGCTATACAAAACAAATATTAACAGAAATGAAAAATCAAATAAGCAATAACACAATTATAACAGGAGACCATAACATGCCATTGACACGAAGGGACAGATCAACTAGACAGAAAATCAGCAAAGAAATAAAAGAACGGAATCATACCTGTGAACAAATGGACTTGGTGGACATACACAGAGTGTTCCATCCAACAACATAAGAATATATATTCTTCTCAGCAGCCCATGGAATGTTCTCTAAAATAGACCATATACTAGCCCACAGAACATGCTTAACTAAATGCAAAAGAATTGAAATTATCCCATGCATGTTATCAGATCATAGCACCATGAAATTAGAAATTAATGACAAGCTGCAAAAACCCCACAAACACATGGAAATTGAATAATACACTCCTGAGCAATCAGTGGTCACAGAATAAATTAAAAAAGGAATTAAACAATATCTACAAGCAAATGAAAAAACAAATACATCTTACTGGAACCTGTGGGATGCAATGAAAACAGTCCTCAGAGGAAAATTTATTGCCATGAGTTCCCACATCAGGAAAACAGAACGAACACAAATAAACAACCTTACACATCTAGAAAAAGAAGAGCAACTTAAGCCCAAGCCAAAAGAAAGGAGGAAATTATACAGGTCAGAGCAGAAATCAATGCAATAGAGACAAAGAACACAATACAAAGAATCAATGAATCAAAGAGTTGGTTCTTTGAAAGAATAAATAGAATTGATAAGCCCCTAGCCAACCTTATCTAAAAAAGGAAAGATAAAACTCAAATTCATGCAAAAAGGAATGAAAACAGTGAAATCTCTACAGACTCTGTGGAAATACAAAAGATCATCAATTCCTATTTCAAAACCACTACTCTCATAGGCCTCATAACACAGAAGAAATAGACAGATTCCTAGAAACCTGCACTACCAAGGCTGGGTCAAGAAGATGTAAATCTTCTGAATAACCCAATTTCAATTAACAAAATTGAAAATGTAATTAAATCCTTACCAATAAGGAAAAGCCCAGGTCCAGACAGATTCACTGCAGAATTCTATAAGAAATTCAAAGAAGATTTAATGCCATGCTAACACTCCTCAAATTCTTCAATGAAATTGCAAGGGAAGCAATTCTCCCTAATTTATTCCTGGAAGAAAATATTACTCTAGTACCAAAACCTGAGAAAGACCCAACCAAAAAAGAGAACTACAGGCCAATCTCCCTAATGAACATAGATGTAAAAGTTCTCAATAAAATATTGGCAAACAGAATGCAGCAAACTGTTAAGATTATTCACCATGACCCAATTCATCCCAGGAATGCAGGGATGGTTCAACATATGCAAATTAATAAATGTAATCCACCATATGAGCAGAGCCAAAAATTAGAACCATATGATCATTTCTATAGAAAAAGCTTTTAATAAGATCCAACACTTATTAATGATAAGAACCTTACAGAAAATTGGAACAAATGGTCTTTACCTCAATATGATAAAAGCTACCTATGACAAACCAATAGCCAGCATCATATTAAATGGCCCAAAACAAAGCCTTTACCCTAAAATCAGGAACAAGACAAGGATGTCCATTATCACCACTCCTATTCAATATAGTGCTGGAAATACTAGCCAGAGCAATTAGATAAGAGAGAGAAATAAAAGTAGTAAGAATAGGAAAAGAAGAAGTTGAAATACCATTATTTGAGGATGACATGATACTCTGCATAGAAGACCCCCAAAACTCCATTGAAAGACTCCTAGGTCTAATAAATAAATTTAGTAATATAGCTGAATACAAAGTCAACACTCAAAAATCAATAGCATTTCTATATACTAACAACACAACCACTGAGAGAGAAATAAGAGAAGTCACACCCTTCACAATAGCATCCCCAAAAATGAAATATTTAGGAATTGATCTCTCAAAAGAAGTAAAAGATCTATTCAGGGAAAATTACAATGCCATGAAAAAGGAAATTGAAGAAGATCTCAGAAAATGGAAAGACATTATTCCTTGTTCATGGATAAGAAGAACAACCATTGTGAAAATGGCTATTCTCCCAAAATTGCTATACAGATATAAAACAACCCCAATCAAAATACCACTAGCATACCTTACAGATCTAGATAAATCACTCCTAAAATTCATCTGGACCCAGAAGAGACCTAGAATAGCAAAGGCAATTCTAAGCAATAAAGGTAAGGCAGGAGGCATCACAATCCCTGACTTGAAGTTAACTACAAAGCTACTGTAATAAAATCAGCATGATAACTAGAATAAAAACAGACCTGAAGATCAATGGAACAGATTAGAAGATTCAACTACAACTACAAACACACTCAGCCACCTTATTTTTGATAAAGGTGTCAAACACATCCACTGGAAAAAAATAGTCTCTTTAATAAATGGTGCTGGAAAAATTGGCTCTCCGTATGCCGAAAACTAAAACTAGACCCATGCCTGTCACCATGTACTAAACTAAAGTCTAAATGAATCAAAGATCTAAATATTAAAACAGAAACACTATATCTTATATCTGTTGAAAGACAAAGTAGGTAGAAATCTTGAAGACATAGGGGTAGGTAGAGAATTCATGAAGAAGATACAAACTGCATGAGAAATACTTCACAGAATCAATAACTGGGATCATGTCCTACTAAAGAGTTTTTGTATATTGAAAGAAATCTCCAGCATAGTGAAAAGAAAATCCACAAATCGGGAAAAAATCTTAGTGAACTGTCCCTCAGACAAAGTACTTCAGTGTAGAACATATAAAGAATTAAAAAAAAATCAGATCCCCAAAATTCAAAGACCCATTCTAAATATAGGCAATCTGAGATGCATACACATTTCTCAGATGAAGAAATACAAACAGCAAATAAACACATGAAAAAAATGTTCAGCATCATTGGTCATTAGGGAAATGCAAACTAAAACAAAACTGAGATTCCATCTCACTCCAGAAAGAATGGCCAGGATAAAGAAAACTACCAACAACAAATGCTGGAGAGGCTGCGACGAAAAAGGAACTTCTCTGCACTGTTGGTGGGAGTGCAGACTGGTGCAACCACTGTGGGGGTCAGTCTGGAGATTCCTCAAAAAGCTGGGATTGGAAGTCCCATTTGACCCAGCTATACCACTTCTGGGCATATTCCCAGAAGAACTGAAAACATCATACCACAGTGATATATGTGCACCCATGTTTATAGCAGCACAATTTGTAATAGCCAGATCTTGGAAACAACCTAAATGCCCATCAACTGAGGAATGGACAAAAAAGATGTGGTATTTTTATACAATGAAGTATTACTCAGCTATAAAGAATGATCATATTGAGATATTTATAAGTAAATGGATGCAACTCAAGACCATAGTCATAAGTGAAATAAATCAAACTCACATGTGTAAATACCATATAGTCTTCCTGTTGTAAGAAATGGTAAGAGTACATAAGACACAAAAAACTCAATAAATACAGTGAAAGGATAAGAATCTGTTTAAAGGGGAAAAATAGTATCTCAGGGAAAAGGAAGAAAAAGAAAAAGGGAAAAGAAAAGATATCTAAAATTATATAAACAAACTTAGGATAGCTAAGATGATTGTGCTACAAATTCTGTAAGTTCTTGGAACAAAATAATTAACATTCATAGGATTGGAACAATTGTGCTTTTTATTGTGTGGTGATCTGAGGAGCTCTTGAAGATCATTGTGCAAAATAACAACCCCAGTTATGCTCCTAGCACCTTGTTTTGAAGGCCTATATTGTCACTGTTTTGGGCTCTTTGCTCTTTATTTGTCTTTTTGTTTTGTGTTTTTCTAGGAATGTGTTTTGTTTTGTTTTTCCTCTAATACAGAAATGATAGGTATACATGTAGAGACTCATACATGCATAGAACTTCTCCTAAACAGTTTATGAGAATTGATAATATAATGCACAATGAAATGAACAGCTACTTTGAAGAAAAAAGAGACATTAAGGTAACCAGTGCTGATTCCATAACGTCATGCTGTGAAATCCAGCAATACTATTATTCTTTGTTCAGAGTGATTTTAGTCTGTTTTGTTTTGTTTAATTTCAACATACATGAAGGTATGGACAGCTGTTTTGAAGAGAATGAGAGACATCATGGCAGCCATTGTTGATTTCCCTATTGTCTAGTTTTGAAGACCTAAAATGCCTTCATCATCCTGTTCTGATCAGTTTAATACTATTTTGTTTTGTATGAACTCTTTGTGTGTGAAGGTATGGACAACTATTTAGAAGAAAACAAGAGACAATATTGTAGACAGTGATGATCTCCTGTTGTCTTGCTTTAAAAATCTGTGTCTCTTACATTGTTTTCTTCTGATCTGCTTTGTTCTGTTTTGTTGTTTACTTTTACTCTCTTTAAAATAAAATTTTTAAAAAAACAATGGGTAAAATACCTAACAGATAACCAGAAATAGATTCTGAAATCATAAACAACTTCAAAATCCAATGAAACCTAACAAATCTATAGAGGACTCCACTCAACCACAGAAAAATACATTCTTCTTAAGGACACACAGAACTCTCCAGGATAGGCCATAAAACAAATTTCAATAACTATAAATGTATATTGTAAAATAGAATGAATTTTTAAAATCAATGGCTAAAAGAATCTTGTAATTTATTTATACATGTTATTCTTTTTAATTCTTAAAGGTGACTTATAATTATGATCAGGTATGAGAGTTATGATTATATATCTCTGATGAGGCAATATTTAAGCTGAAGCTTCAAACAGGAGGATGTTAAGTTTAGCTTGCCTGTTTGTTTTTGTTTAATTTAGGCAAACTATGATTATGGATTGGGTCTACAGTGTTACCCCAAAGACTCATGTGTTCAAAGGTGAAGCTTTGGAAGGTGATTGGGTCTTGGTTGCTCTACTTATCAGTGGATTAATCCACTGATGAATCCATAGCTGAACGTGCCTTAGAAGGTGGGACCTGGTTAAAAGAGGAAGGTCATTGCAGGAGTGATCTGGAATGAGGTATTTCCCTCTCTAGCTCCTTCCTTTTCTCTCTGCTTTCTGGCTGCTTTAGGCTGAGAAAATTTTTCCATCCATGCTGTTTCTCCTTGAAGCCAGACAACCATGGACCTAAACTCTAAGCCAAACTAAACCTCTCCTTTGATAAGTTGTGGGTATTTGATATTGTACCCTAGTAACAGGACAGTGGCTAAGACAGATTTTGGTACAGGGAGTGGGGATCACTGCTATGACTAAGATGCCTTGGTTCTTGCCAGAAGCTTTTCAACCTGTAAATTAGGAAATTTATATTTTTGTTCACCATTGAACATGCAGCATCCAGTAAATCCCAGGGACCTGGAGAGCATTCAATCAATATGTGCTGAACCAATGATCATATGACTCCTAGTCACCATCTATCACCTACCTTCATTATCTCTTGCCTTAACCCTAATAAGGGCTCATACGATGAATCCTTGCTATGATTGGGCAAGACATTATCTCAATTAATCTACAGAAACATTTTTTTAAAAATAAGTGTCTCCATTTTCCATATGGGAAAACTGAAGATGATTTAAAAACTTGTTCAAGCTTTCAAAGCTAATTTCTTTTCAATATAAGTGTGTTGTATTTTTCCAATTGCATTATCCTAGCAGAGAGAATAATTTCTGATCCATACAATGTGGATCACAAAATATCCATTATTTAACAAACGCTGCTGCATAGAAATCTTTTCCATGGCTGTTGCCACTACTCTTTGTCCTAACAATCTGGTAAGTTAAATATTTTTTACTGTCTGGCTTACAGGTAGCCTAAGCTGGGCTGCTCTACAACTAATGAAGTTCAAATTAATATAGGGTTATCTAAGGATACATTTACAATTATAAACCTTTGAATTATAAATCTTTGAATTCATCCAGGACCAGCAAGTGTTTCAGTCCACCAATAATGTAACTTCCTGAAGATGTTTCTTCTTGATTCCTTTTCTTAAATTTTCATTTCATTTGTCCATAACCAAATAGTTCTGAAAACATCTCCTTTTCCTTAAAGAAATAACAAGCTCTCAGGTGCATATGCATGATATTTCACCTAAACACCCTAAAGCTGAGTACAGCTCATCTTCAAACAGCAGAAAGGAAAAGAGTAGAGCAGAATCTTCAAATTTATATAAACTCATAGCTAGCTTCTCCTGAACTGCTGCCCCCGTCAACTCATTTAGAACACAATTTGCCAAATGCCATTGCCTCTGGGATTCAAGGGAGAGGAATAGATTTATGGCATTAGATTTATGTCAACTCTATTCTGAGTTTCTAGCAATAGGGACACTTGGAAAAATATGTTGAGTTTTCCTTTAGAGCTGTGCTGCTGTGACTCTGGCACCATGAAGTCACAAAAGTAAATAAAATGACTCACGTTGTGCTCCGGGCCAGAAGGGGCTGGAGAGAGAGGATGAGAAATCCAGTTGCTGTGCCCAGACCCCACCTCCAATAGCACACTGCTGTTTTCTCAATAGTCAGAGCTGTCACCATAGCCAAACTGCACCCTGGGAGCCAAATTCCTCCCCCTGCTCTGCGCAAGCAACTTCTTCCAAAGCCAGTAGGTGTGGAGCGGCTGTCTAAGGGAGAGGTTTGGCAATGGCACCATTTCGTTTTCCCATCAGCCACCTACTTACTATGCAGTAAGCACCTTCCTACACTTTCCAAGCCAACAAGAGCCCACTTGCTATTATCAGATGGCAGTATGTGCTGAACGGTTTCCTCACTTTTTAAAGCATTGTGTGTTTTGCCAGTCAGGAGCACATTTTGCAAGTCCCTGGCAAGCACAAATGTACTTTCTTCTTGGCTTAAACACTTGTGGAAGCCAGATGAAAGAAAAGGCTCCCTGGGAAAGCTTTGGATTTCATCAAATCATCGATGAGGTAGCTTGTGCCACCGTGGTGTAATTTGTTACAGAACTGTGCTTCCTTAATGGAAGAAGTAAAAGTGCAAAAGAGCTCAAGTGAGGGACAGAGCTCAGGGTTCACCACGCTGGGAGAATACTTTCTGGTGTTTCCCTTGTTTTCCTCCCTGGGGCTGAGATGGTGGTGATTTCCACACCCTGTGGGTGGTCTCACTTCACAATGGGGGAGATGTTCACCAACTAAGTCTGCAGGTCTACCCATCCACCATGGGCTCCCTAGGACAAGGACATGGGGACACTTTATCTCTATACTCCTGACATAGAAAAGGGTCATTCAGTATATGTCAAAAATGACCCTAAATGAGGCATCACAGCTTCTGTCATGTATCCTTCTCTCCCCCGCAAGCCCTAGATTCTAGTCCTTGATACGTGTGTGTGCGATGTGATTGGAGGCTCCAAGGGCTCGGCCCAGGAGCACAGCAGCTGGGAATGTAACCCTGGTGGTATAGACAAGAAGGTTGCTGAGGGAAGACTGTGGCAGAACTGAGTCCTAACAAACAGGCGTTAAAGCAAGATTTGGTGGAGAGGGGAGGCATTCCAGGCAGGGTGAGTGTCATGAATTAAAAGGGGAGGACAAGAAATAGCCTGGGTGGCAGAGGGTGTAGACATGGACTGCCAAGCAATTTGCCCTGTAAATTTCAAGGGCCCAGCTGGGAACAGCAGGCTATTAAGACAAAAGGGGTAAGCAATGTCTAGGTAATTAAGGTCTCCTAAAAAATATTCTCATTGACGCAAATGATGGACACTGAAAAATTTTAATCTAAGAAATAGGTTCATATGTGTAAATTAAATAGGTTAAATTGGTAACATAATAAAGAAGATGCATTTCATTTGTGCAGTGCTTAAAACGGGAAACCCAACTGGGAGGCAATTTCATTAATCATGGGGAGAGACCAGGGAAGTCAATATTAGGGCAGTATTACTAGGACTGAGAATAAGGTGATGCAGGAAATATTGAGAAGGCAGAATGAGAAGGACTCTGGCTTGGCTACTGGAGGGAAGTGAGTGATTTTAGGTGCTGTTCAGGTCCTGGGCCCTGTGAGCCTAATACTCAGATAAGACTCAAGACAAAGACTGAATTATGTGACCCATGCAATTGTAGGAGTGAAAATAACTCTTGAGTGTAGGTAAGATTTCCGAAGAAAAACTTGCTAAAGAGAGGCTCAACTGCTGGGGATTTTTGGGAAAAACTCTATTTGAAAGGTGATCCAGTGAGTAGGTGCTTCTGAAGATGAGATGCAGGCATTACAGAGACCAACCTGTGAGGAAAGCTGAGCGTGAGTTCCTGGAAGTTCAGCAGGAAAGATTTCCATAGAAAAGGTGGAAATCAGTGTTCATGCCACTTTGTGGTAGAATATGGTCCATTAGAACGTGGTCTAATGGGGAAGTTTTGAAATCTTTCTATAACAAAGACACTCCTACAGATTGTTGAATAAATGCATGAAAGAAGGAGAGAAAGGAAAGGATAAAAGAAAGAAATAACCAGACTAGTGAATGAGACTAAGTTTCCAGAGACTATTTCAGAAAGTAAAAAGTGAGATTTAATTTTGTTAGACAATGTCTGAGTTTCACAGGAACCCAAATCTTTACCTTTACAAATTCCTATTTAACACTGGTAACACACAAACAAGTCACTCTCCCAGTGGGCAACTTAGCTATCTAGTGAGACCCTGTCACAGAACAAAAATGTTTAAAAGGGCTGGGGACATAGCTCAGTGTGAGGACCCTGGGTTCAATCCCCCACACTCACATTGCATCCTCACTGACTTCTCTCCTTATCTTCTTGCTTCATGTATCAGCAGTGACAGGTGAGACAGGTGATGCAAATGCAGAATCCAGGAACAGGCACCCTCATCACTGTCACAGATAAGACAACCTTGTCAGTTTGTGGCTCCTATAAGAAAGCAGCATAGAATGAAGGGCTCACCCAAAAAGGAGACTTCTTTGTCACAGTTCTGGAGGTTGGAAGTCAGAGAGTAGGAAGCAAGTTTGGTTAGGCCAGACTCTCGGAGTCTCTTTTACAAGGTCACTAACCCTATATAGGAAAGCTCCACCCTCCTGACCTAATTCTCTCAAAAGCCCCTCCTTCAAACATATTGAGAAATACTTAGACATATGAATTTGGGGAGGGACACAAACATTTAGCCTGTAACACCCACCTTCACATGTCGACCTGAGATCACTGGTAGGCATCAATATCATCTGTGAACATCGGGACCATTCATAATTAGATGCTAAGAGGTCAGAGACCTAGTGCCAGCTCCTTTATTCAGTGCCTATAAGTAAATCCATTAAACCTCTGGGCCTCAGTTTCTTTGTCTTTGAATTAAAATAACATACTCATGGACTTCTAATTTTTTCTCTACTTAAATGTTTTTCTGGAGTCTTCATTCTATAATGCCTTTGGAGAATACTGCATCTACTCAATGACCATTCAATAAAGATTTCAGTCTCTAAACCAACTTTTGGTGTCTAAACATTTAATTGCTAACTAAACAGAAGAACTATGTGTTGTTTGTTCCTGAACCAAGCTGAGATGTATTTTGCTTTCTGTGGCTGCTCTTCATTTCTGCTTTCCCTGTTGTGTAGGTACATAGGCTGTCACTTTATATTCCTGCCTTTCTGTGTGCAAATCTGAGGAACTGGTCTCCGCTGCTGCACACACCCATGCTGGCTGATTCATGTGATGGCACTGGAATCCGCTCCTCCATATTCTGATTCACTGCAGGTTAGAGGCTCACTGCCAACTTTGCTGCTTCCAGGGTAGGGAGAGTGAAAGAAAAGCAACATGAAAGAAGAGGAAAAGACTCTGGAGAAGTCCTGATTACAAATGTGGCTGGCAGCAAAGTGAGAGAAGAGACACAAACAAGTGACCTGGCTGATTTCACCATAAACATACACTTCTCCTTCATGTGCTCCTAGGTCTTCCCACCCACCAGTGTCTTGCCTGTTGTATTCACTTGGTGCACCATATGGCCAGAGGCAACGGTCTTCTTCATCCTCAGTGTGGCATTCAGCTTGATCTATCAAAGCTGCATCACCAACACCAACCCTAAAAAGAAATGGTACTCCCACGTAAAATAGTGATTTGCTTTCACTATGGAAGCTGCTCAGGGTTGGAATCTAGTTTACTCTACCTACTGTTCCCAGCACTCACCGCACAAGGGGCTACAAGACAAAACCAGTGACCTACAATTTTTTTTTTTTTTTTTTGCTAATCTCCTGTACTTAATCCTTTATTGTCAGTCTAAATTCCTTTTGTTTCCAAGGTTGATATTTTGGAACTGTTTTGCTAACATTTTTAAAGGAATTAAATTACAGCCAAGTATAGTGGTGTATGCCTGAAGCCCTAGAACTCTGGGAGACTGAGGCAGGAGGATTGGAAATTGGTATCGAGTCTGGGCAACTTAGCAAGACTCTGTGTCAGAATAAAATAAATAAATAAAACAAAAAGGGCTCAGGATGTAGCTCAGTGCAAAAGTCCTGGGCTCAATCCCCAATACTACCTCCCATATAAAAGATCAAATTGCAGAATGCAAACAGTGTTTTGACATTGACAATAACATTAAATTAATAACATTTGCTTTTTTACTTTAAAAAGAAAAAGAGAAAAAAGGATAGAAATGATACAGAATTTTTAAAACAGTAGGAAATTAACACTACTTAATATATTGCATATTGTTATCTTAGAAGTAGCTGTTCAGGTTACAAGATCTAGGCATAAAAAATGATTGAACAATCAATGACAGCACAAACTGTTCTTTTTGATGAACAGAGATTAGTAGTATAGTTATCGATCTTGTACACATATACACACATACATTGATATATGTATATCTACATACATATAAGCTTTTCCTTTGTTCCTTTGACAATAACATTTTAGTACAATAGTTGATATCCTGAGCTCAGTCACCCTAAATGGCTTCCCACTAGTTGATATTCTTGAATTAAAAGAGTGCATCATTAGGACTTCTCTTAGTCTGTTCCTGCTACTATAATGAAATACTACAGACTAGATTATTTTTAAAGAAAAAAATGTTATTTCATACAGCCTGGTCAGCATTCAGGGCCTGGTGATATACATCTTGCTTCATTCTCACACACTAATAGGAATTAAAAAGGAGAAAAGGGTAAATATTGCATCCTCACCTGGCAGCAGGAGACAAAGTGAACTGACACCATCAAGTCCATTAATAAGGCACGAATTTGACTCAAGAAATTGAAGCCCTCATAAGCCCATCACCTGCCAAAAGGCCCAACTCTTAATAATGCTATATTGGGGATTAAGTATCAACATGAATTTTGAAGGGGACACAGCACTTGAAGTACAGGGGCCCCAAGCAATAGACCAGCTCTTTCATCCCTATCTAAATAACCTGAGTGTTCTTTCATCCCTATACAAATAAGTTTCAGGTTGCAGGGATTTCCAGATACACTGGCATCAAGTTTGTTCAGCAGCAGCCCTCCTTACTCTGCTTTGGCATTCTGCATCCTTTATTTTTTTTTTACTCTGGGAGGATTTCATGAACCCTACAGCACTGATTCAGACATCCCATCATCACTGAAAATGTTAAGGCATACATGACATCTATATAAAGTGAATTGGAATTGAGTTTTTGAGACTTTTGCAACATTATCTGCAGAGAATCTTGACTTGAGGTTTAAGAAATATGACATATAGCGAGAGTATATTGAAATTAATTGCATTTTGGAGATTCTACATCACATCTGGGATATCAGCAGACAAAGTTGAGACATACAGACTGGGGCCGAGAATCAATCTCTAATTATAACAGAATCATTGCAAAAATTGGTGCAGAAAATGAGAAGGAAATGGCTAGTTCTTGTTCCACACCAACCACATTGTTTAAACTTAAAACCTTTTCCTATTTACTTCATTATATTTTAAGACTATGCAACAACATGTGTTCTCTTATTAATCACTGGAAAACAAAATTTAAAGCATTTATGATAGATATATCATGTTAAAAACATTTATTATTTCTATGCCTTTTGACAACCAGCCAGCATTGTAGGCTGCTATTTTTACAAGTAGAAGATAATTGATAGATAATTATTAGGTACAAACCAGAGAAAATGTCCATAATCCATGTTAAGGGAAAATCACTCTGAAAATCTTATTTTAACCTGTTTTGTATATGCCAGACCTTGGCCCTGCAATGAAAGGTCTTTGCCTGAAATATCACCACCTACCCAGCTCATTTCATTACTACCCACATCTGTAGATCTTTATTTCCTCACAGGAAATTAGTACCAATCTACCTCACATGCATTTGTACGTTCATAATGAGAAGGCATCTCCTTTTATGTTACATTAAAAAGTGCTGAAAACCATTGACTTCTAGTTATAATGGTGAACTATTCTGCTAAAATATACAAAGCTCAAAATAATTTTTCTTCTTATCTCTGTTCTAACAGGCATAATAGAAAAAAAATTAAAGAGGAATTCTGTTTCTGAAAGCCTAAATTTTCTCAACAAAATTTTCTCATCAATTTTCCTTTTGTATGGTTCCCAAAAGACTAAATATGCTTATTTAAACATACATCCTCTGAACTTTTGAGAAAATAAGGAATCCAAAATAAAGTGAAAGCAAAGTAAACTGGTGTCAAAGCATCAGAGGTCATGCTGGGATCCTGTACCCTTGACTCCATGGCTTGTCAGGCTGATGAGGTGAGATACAAGAGTGAAGGAAGTCTACTCGGTGTGAAGAACTTGACAAAACCCTGTATAAAACTGAAACCCCCAGTGGGGAAAAGTACACGTTAAACTATCTAGACACTCAGTTTAAAGAATGAGGAAACTTTCCACTAGGTATCTGGAAAAGCAAAAGCACTACCAAACACAAGTCAATCATTATGGGTGATGAAGCATTAGTGGCTCACACTCACACATTCTGTGCAAATTGTGCAACCTCAAGCATGGAAAATAATTAAATGTGTATCCTGTGGTCCTGGGCAAACTCTCTAGAAGAATTCATCATTAAGTTAGAGGGCAAACAGTTCTGAGGATAATCCTAAAGCAAACAAAGAAATTACAATTTAAAATACATAACACATAGAAGCAGAACAAGAAAGAGAGAAGGTGGAATAATCTCCATCAGACTAGATTTTAAAGGATCTGTTGGATGTATTACATTTTTTAAATGAAACTTAAAATTGAGTAGGATAAGTTAAAAGTAAACTCAGCATTGCTTAAGCAAGAAATAGTGGACTTGAATGTAGAGATGAAGCAATCATAGAAAAATATTGAAAACAGAAACCAATGGACATAACATCATCTTTCATGGAAAGCTAATGGGTAAAACTGGAAGAAGGAAACCTTGAAAAAGATAATCACTAATGTTTTCAACAAAATTTGAAGGGCAGTAGATCTCAGATCCAAAAAGCTCAATGGCTTCTAAATCGACTAAAAAGAAAATCACACCTGGATATACTGAGAATAAAAGTGTAGCACTGAAGCTACAGAACAGATATTTAAAGGAAGCAAAGGGAAAAGGGTATAGCACTTACAACTGAATAATTATCTTGATGGCTGATTTCTTAACTCAGCTATCGATCTAGAAGACAGGACGCAACATGCTAAAAGAAGTGTCGCCCTAGGATTCCATATCCAACAAGACTAACTTTCCAGAACAAGGGCAAAAAAAGGACATTTTCAGAAAAGCAACCTGTGAGTGTTCATTACATACAAGCCTTCCTGAACTGAAATTCTAAAGGCTATGCTTCAGGAAGAAAGAAAATCAGACCAGATGGAAAGTCTGAAATGCAAGATTGGATTCTGAATAAAGATACTGCCAAATATATGGTATGTACAATCACTCCAATATAAAACAGTTTAATTTATGAGGGTTATAACACAAAACATAGTAAGTGGAAATAAAAAACACATATACTAGTTGGAAGGGTAATTATTAAAATTAAAGCATTCTAACAGTTTTGATTCATTTAGAATATAAGAGCAAATTGGTGACAGGCTTTAAACTGTGCTAATTATGTATGTCAATATATCCACAGTAACCATGAAAAAACAAGCATAGAAAGTAAATTTCAAAAATAAGTACACATAAAAAACCACATAGAAGCAAGAAATGAAAAATGTTAAAGCAAGATGAGAAACTGCACAAGAGAAAATGATAAAATAAAATCTCAAATGAATGAACCTATCCTTAACTTTAAAAGAAAATTACTAGAGTGGGTATACACATACACTTTTTTACACAATTCATTCATCTGTGTGTGTCTACAACCCACACACATATACTAGACATAGGAGGAATGCAAAAGGTTGAAACAGTTTTGTCAAACAACTACTAACCTCAAATATCACAAAGAGAAGAGTAAACTCCGAGAAGAGAAAGCAAAAATAAAGTCTTTTCACAAAGTTAGCATATTAATAGTTAGAAAGTGGTTTTTTGCCTTAGATGAAACGCAGTCATGTAACTATGAATGATATACCCTAAAAATTTACAGGCACACAAAGAGAAATTGATGAAGTCATCTAACGATTGTGATGTTTGAATATAGTCTCTTATAGAATGAAAAATTGGGTAAATAAGAAGCCAATGTAGAAATAAAGATCTAGATAGTATAAACTTGACCTAAATGAACCAACTTTAGAATCTACCTTCTGGATTAAGCAGCTTTCTTTCCTATTGTTGAGAAAAAGTTCTTGACACCTGTGAGGGAAGAGAGGTTTATTTTGGCTCACAGTTTCAGAGTTTTCAATCCATGTTCAGCTGGCTCCAGGCAGAAATGCCACGGCAGAAGAGTCCACTGAAGGAAAACTTCTCAACTCACTACAGCCAGGAAGCAGAGAGCAAGGGAAGACAACCAGAGAGGTAAGAACCAGGGGCCAGATCTAGTCCCCAGGGCGACCCTTCTGTGACTCACTTCCTCCAAGGAGACTCCAGCTGGAAGCATCCAGTTATGACTCAGCAGTTGATTAACCTATGCACCTCACAATCACCTCCAGAGTCACCTATCCAGGGGCCTCTTCATCTGGTCAAACTGACAACAGGAATTAACTACCACACCTTCCTTGCAGAAACACATAGATATTGAGGGAAGTGGTCCACATCAATCACAAAAGTTCTCGATATATTTCAAAGGTCAGTGGCATGTACACTGTACAACTTACAAACTTATGCACATGTATTTAAAAGGCAAAATCTTCTAAATTAATGAATGAAGCCTGAAACCTAAAAGTTAGACAAAGAAAAATAAATCCAAACAAACCACAATGAGAGAATAGTGTAGCACTTTAAAAGCTAGACAACAAATATACATTCGAAGAATCAAAATGTAAAAAGTTATTTCCTTAAGACTTCCAACAGCAGAAGTAAGCAATGTTAACTTAGAAAAAGAGAAATGATAAGAATAAGCTATTGGGATGAAGGGGAAGACAATTTCAGAAGCAAGGAAGACAACTTCAGAAGCAGAAGAATTTAAATGGTAACGAAAGGACATTGTAAACACACATCTGCCAGTAAACTTGAACTCACAGACCAAATGGATACAACTGTAACATAACCAAAATTGGCTCAAGAAAAATTAGACTTACAAAGTCATAGTTATTAAGGCAATTGTATCCATAGTTTAAGTTCTTTGTACAAAGAAAACACCAGGCCCAAATAACTTTTGAAAACATTCAATTAAACAAGCAAGGCATATACAAATTCAGGGGGTATATATAGCATTTGTTCCCTTACTCATTTTATGAGACTAGCATAACCTTAAAACAAACAAAATAATAAAGAAGAATATGAAAGAATAAAATAATAGTCAATAGAAATAACAGGTCCAAATTCATAAAAACATTATCGAATCAAATACAAAATTGTATCAAAAAGATACTTAAACATAGGCAAGCAGCCTTCATTCAATGAATACAAAATTATTAGAATATTGATTAGCTCAAAACATTGAAAGATTAATGTAGATGTATATACCTAAAACCATGGGCTAAAATTCAACATGTATTCATAATTAATTCAAAGAAGAAAATATTTTAACAAAGTATTAATAATAAGAAATATGTTTTACTCACTAGAGGGGCTTTCTGAAAACATATATTGCAAATACAGTATTTTAAAGAGTTAAGTTGTCTTAACAAAAAAACGATGTCTTCTGTTATCAGTGCTTTTAAAGATGTTGGATGAGATAATGTCTGCTAACATGGCAAAAAGTAAGAAATAAAAATTGATGAAACTGGTAAAATCAAAGATGTCCTCATTTTAAAAGATTATATGCATGTACAGAATCCAACAATAATGTACTTAGTATTATAATTTATAAGTTATATTAAAATGCTGGATGTAAAATAGTCAAATGTATCTGAATCTCCAATATTTCACCAAAAATAAGAAATATAATTTTTGAAACATGTTATTCAAAATAATATCAAATAATGTTAAATATCAAGGAAAAAACTTAAACATTGATATGCAGCACTTTTATAAAGTTATTCATTTTAAAGAAAAATAAAGTCTACAGAACCAAAATTGAACAGCAATGCCAAGTTCATAAATAGAATGAACCATAATTATCCTCCAGTTGGACTCATGGTGGCCATTGTCACAGGCTCCAGGTTTTTAGTTGAACTCATGCAGGTTACTGCCATGGGATCCAGGCCCTTCGCTGTATTCCTTGGGTCTTTACTGTGTGGATAGATATCCTGCCTTTTCTTTGTATTCCATGGGCTACCATTGTAAATAACACTAGAAATTATATGTCCTGTATTGTATTGTTTTTCTTGCAACCTCTGACTACAGCAATGAGGTAATAACTTTGTAAAGCTATAACAGGAAAAATTATGGATACTCCTCAAAGTAGCAAAACATAAAGCAGACTACTAATAAACTGGATTATGCTAAAACTGAAAATTCTCTTTATGCAGAGAATCATGAAGAAAGAAAAATACTATCAGAAAGCAAGATAAATTACTTATAATTTATACATGTACCAAAAATTAAAACAGAAAATATGTAAAGAAATAAAATCCAAAATATTTAAAATAAGCAAAAAACAAGCATTTTTATAAAATAACATGTCCCTATGAGCTTATAAGTGTGTGAATCTCTATTCAATTTCAGTAATTGGGATAAGGTAATTTAAAAATAATAGTTTCAGTATATATCCTAATAGTAAATGCTAAGTTATTGGGGGGGAGATATATTTTAATTGAATGTTGAAAAGAATATTGACCTATGAAAATTTTCACACAAAATCACTGGGTTGTAAACTAGCATAATTCTTTTGGTAAATGGTTTATTAGACCTTGTAAAGTTATACATAAACATAACTTACAACCCAGCAGCTCTATTTCTTGACATATATGCTATGATACTTTTGCATGTGCACTGATATATTACCCCAAAAGTGGCACAGACCACCAACAACCTAAACTGAAAAAAATGTAAACTAACAGAATGAACCAAAAATTGGGCTATGTTCATTTGAAAATCATTTTTTATGCTTGTGTAAGTTATTAATATATTAGCTGCATACATCAGCATGAATAAATTTTAAAAATAGTACTGAGCAAATAAAAGTGTGTTGGAAATATATTGCATTGTTCCACATATGTGAAATAAAAACAGGAAAAACTAAAAAAAATTATTGTTCATAGCTACATATATATATGTATACATATAAAAAACTAATGGCATATTAACAATACAAAACCAGACATGTTACTTCAGAATGAAATATGAGTTCTGTATTCAGATAGAGGAGGCTTCTAAGGTACTGATTCAGTATTATATCTTAAACTTGATAATGGTGCAGAGATTTTCATTTGATTATTATTCTTTTAGCAATTTAATGTATGCACATGTACATAAATACATATATACACATCTATATATGTGTGTGTTGTTTTAAAATTGATATACTTCACAATATAAAACAGAATACACTTCACCAAGTTAGCACATCACAAACAGCATCATTTATGCAGCATTTTATGAACCTAGCAAAACTGATCAAAGGTGGATCATACGTGGAGGTGATGCCTTTCTGAATAAGAAAAAATTAATCATGCATCTTTACAAGCACCAGACTATTTCTTGTCATGGAACAAAACAATAAATGCTTGTTGAATGAAAGCGTGTGTGACAAATGTGACAGGCAAATGTGTGATGGGACTGCATCGATTGCCCGTCTCTGTAGGACTTTTTAGCAACAATACTCCACTCTATTTGGATTTCCAACCCTCTCCAGGAAATGTATATGCACTAGAGAAAGTGACACCAAATTAATATCTCCCAATCCACAGCAGCAGCAGCAGCATTTAGTTCACATGAAGGAAGAGAGAGAAAGAAAGGTAAATATAGACGGATAAGTAGACAAAGCTAGAGATAAGACTGCACCAGTACACACACACACACATTGGTCCTTTTTCTCTGGAGAACAGTGACTAATAACAACAGCCAGATGACATAGAAACCTAATCAGTACAAAAGCAATCAGAAATATGCAACAGAATATAACAAACAGCCTTTTAAGTGGATGGCGAAGCTCACAGTAAAGAAATCTCACAGTAGAGAGGTAGTGAGTGCAGAGTCACTCCCCAGAACCATTTATTCTGACAGGTGAGGGATGAAAATCCAAAAGGGCTAAAGACTGAGTGGAAGAGTAGCTGGGCAGGGCAAGACTGGCTGCCAGGAGGTTTGCTAGGGCCAAGATGTTTGCCTTCCCATAGCTCGTATGGGACAGTAGATGTCGTCTCTGGTCTGCAAAAAATCAGAGAGCTGTAACTAGGTCTATTTGCAAAGCTGCAGGAATAACCCACTGAAAAAGCGGTGAGTTAAAAAATAATTATCTTATCTTTGTCCCTCAGCACTCAATAATTCACTGGATTCTGGGTCAATGAATGTTTTCCTCTTGCATAGATTCAGGGTCTGAGACTTTCCTACATTATGACATAGAACCCCACAGCTTGAAAACTTAGCATTCTTAACTAGTGACACTCCTGACATACCTGCTTCACATGCCACTGCCACTCAAATGTTTGACCAAGGGTGCAAAGAACACATTGCATAAAGCTTCCAAGAGAATAAGCTATGCCATCCAAGACTACAACATAAAAACAACAAAAAAGCCAATGCATAAAACAAAAGAAATAAATATCAGGGTTTCAGACAGTAAACTGGGAGATGCAGACTAAAAATTCAGTATATTTAAAATGAGCGAAGACATAAAAGGAGAAATTGAAATTATGTAAAAAGCACTATGGTGATCACAAAACTAGGCAGACTTGAAAAATAGCCACCTGAAATTCCTAGAAATAAAATAACTAAACTATAAAATCCAAGGGACAGATGAATCAGCTAAGTAAGATCTGATGAAGCCAGAAAGACTGTGCTAATAAAATTATTAAGAAAGCAAGATTGAGAAAATAGTGTTTAAAAGAATGTGTTTTTAATGATGAGTGAAATAAATCAGACCCATGAGCTTAAATATCACATGATTTCTTTTGTATGAGAAACTCCAATTATAAATAAAGAGCAAAATAAAAGATAGCTAATAGGGAGCAGTAAGAGAGATCTTCCTCAAATGGGAAGGGGATCAAGAGATGGAGAGAGGGGAGAGGGAGAGGGAGAGAGAAAGTGGACAAATGCAGGAACTGCTACGTCTTGTTTACGAACCAGCTCTGCCCGAGAAATGCAAACATGGTGTACTGCAAACATTGTGTGCTAATAAAAATTTATAAAGAGAAAAAAATAAATGGGCCATTAATCAAAAGAGAATGATTTATAAAGGATCCACTATAAAGGCCAACAGTTAGTCACTATGAACTTCAAAATAAACTATAACACAGAGGGAAAGAGACAATAGGCAAAGCCTTGGGAAAAGACAGAAAGAAGCTATCTCATGATTTTGCTTCTCAAAGGTGCTTGATCAATCCTTATCTGAAACACTTTCTCTTTTTAAATTTTTCTTTTGTTGGCCTATACATTTTCATGGCCATTCAACCCCATTTATGTTAAGGATCTTGATCTTGGCAAATTTAGTTTTCTTAACTAATACAAGTGGCAAGTGAGAAAGATAAAACTTAGATTCAATGCATAAAAAAATGTACCTGACCATTCATTATGCTGGAGCAGTTGACACAGATAAAACCAGCTGAATAAAGTTAAGAGAAAACAGTGTTTGTCCCAAGTATGTAGTATCGCTCTAAAAAGTGTTATCACAATCATCTTCTTTGGGCACTTTTTCTCATTGAGCTATTTTTGTTCTCTAAAATCATAAGCCATCCAAAAAAAAACACTTTGTTTTTGGAAATTACATGAATGAAAATAAAACATCCCACTCTTTCCTAAAGGATCTAAGTCACTTTGACATAGAAAGTAGAGTCAATTTCCGATCGAAATACAGAGCTTCAAATAAGGGGTTTCTGAACACAGCCTTCTACATTTATCTTAACTGGGTAGTTTCCAAGGAAACGGGACCTTAGAGTCCAGGCCTGATGGTAAACCCTTTGCACACCTTATTGCTTTGATTTGAGCCTATCTAAACACTGCCTTATTTAAATTTCACCTCAGCTCCATTATCCCTCAAAATCCTATAATCACCTCTATCTTTTCCTTTGTTTGGTGAGACCCCCCGCAGTTCCCATGATGTCCATCTCCCCAGGGCATTGGTGCAGCACACCTGACTTTGCTAAATTAAAATTCATTTCTCTGGTGGCTTCAGGCAGTTGGGGATAGAATGAGAGACAAAGTAACGCAAGTCAACAAACCAAAATACAAGATGATGTTTTTAGCAATTGCCTAAAGATAGTCCTATAGAGATGAACAGAGATGGAACTTTAAAAATGAATTGGCATCACCTGGTTGATCTGAAGGGGCGTGGGAATGTTTTGCCTCGCTGATAGCATCATGGAACAGGCCAGTCCGGAGGAAAGAGGGAAGGAACTTCGGTGTCATGCAACACTAGGAATATGGAATGAGCGTTCCAAGTCTTTAAATGTGAGAGCCTCCTTGCTCCTGCATGCAGCTCTTTATATACTTCTAAAACGGTGTCAGTTCTTTGTTCAAGTCAGACAGCTCACAGGGCTCCCAGAACATTGAGTACAGCCTAAAACAAGCACCAGCATGTATCCTGGGATGCAATTGCCTCCCAGGTCTAGGGCTGAACTCCTTGGCTGTATTTTTACCATGAACTGGCAGCCATACATGTCAAGCCCTGATTAGTGTAATCCCCTTAGTTCTAACTTCGTTCACAGCAGGTAAAAGCAGCATCAAGAAGATTTTGTACCTCAGAAAAAAATATAATAATTGCTAGACTTGGATTGGCACAATATTAACAGTATTAATGTTATATGTGACTTCTCTCTCCAGCAGATTGAAGATCACTTAAGCATTTGTGAGAATTGGATTTCTTTGTAATCAAGACAAAGCACAATAACACAGTGTTTTTCTGGTTGCTAAATAGGCTTATTTTTCAGGTGGGGGAACTAATGAGAACACAGCCAGTATAATGCTATAGTAAAAATACATTAGCTAATTACAAAGTAAAGCATAATGAAGATGTAGCTTTCTAATACTCTGTTCAAAAGACTTTTGTTGTCCTCTTGGCTTCGGGTTATATGGCTTCAACTTCAAAGAACAAAATGAAAGTTAGACTTTGGAGACCTGGGTAGGGTCCTCACAAGATCTTGAGCTCAGAGAACAGGTGCAAATAAACATAGAAGAAAACACAAACAAACAAATGCAAATCGCATTTTTAAATAGTTGGAAAAGTGCTCTTGCAGGAACTAGTGGATTTACTTTAGTTTCTTGGAACCTGGTAGTTCATTTGTATGTTTCATAAGGACCGAAAGAGCATGTCAGTTTTCTAGCTCATACCGAACAGAAAGCCATCAAAGTGGGAGAGAAGGGGAATGATAAAGCAAATATTGGAACATCGTTTAAAGAGGGATCGTTTTAGAGCAACAGTTTTCTATGCTTTAAATAACTCAAACAAGCTGTGTAAGGCACGCGTCCCCATTACCAGTGGACAGCCTTGTCGCCTGAGTCCATAAACTTTTCAGAAGCAGCAGAGTACACGTCACCCACCAGTCTCCACAGGTGTCAGCCTGAAGAACATGACAACCTGCTTCTCAGGAAGGAAAAGGATCTGCCAATTCAGCTGCCATGTACACTTCTCAGACAGGAAATTTTAAAGTGTTTCAAAGTCCCCCAGTTCAGTTGTTCACACAGATCCTGCCAATGATATGTAGCAGGGGTCTGCCATCTGCCAACCTTGTCCAACCTACCCAAAAAGGAAGATGCTAGGGTGCATGTGCCATTACTATAGAATATGGTATATTAAAATAAAAAATATTCCAGCTCTTTGATTTCCTCTGATTTTGTGGGTAATACAATAACCAGAATGAGATAGCTGAAGCCAATAAAATCTGATTTATAGCATTAAAGGCAATCTTTATAGCACTTATTTATGGTACATTACATCTAAAATCCAATTTCACAGGCTGCTGTTTGAAACTTTCTGCTCAATCATAAATACACTACATACACTGCACCTCAGCACCATAGAGTTAGATTATATAAATGTCTGTATCCCCAGAAGGTATTAAAATTCGGTTACTATGGTGGTGAGTGAGTTTGACAGTAATTTTCCTAACCAACTCTTCAACCAAAAAGATCCAGTCACCACTTGATAAATACTGAAATGATAATACTAGCCAAAAAAGGGAAAAAATGTCACCACTCAGATAACTCTACATTCTGGAATAAAATTAATTGAAAGGAAGTCATTGAAAAATGAGATAATTGATGATACTATAGGATACTTGCATTAGTGTCATGATGGTCATTTTCAAGCCAATGAGCAAAAGTACAACCATTTTGATTTTAACAAGAGACACATGGCTAAGTCTACACTTGCTGCTTGGAAAATATAACCTTAAGTGTCTATATTCATACACTTCAATGGAGAAGACTATATTCTGTTCAATTACTGTAATCACTGTCAAAGAGAGGGCAAAGAATACAATTTGACTTTCAGCAAAGAACTGTCATTTGAATCTTAAGCAACCTTGCATTGGTTTAAAGAGGCTTTTGCTGTTGAGAAAAAGTACAACTCTTCATATACTTTGCTTGCTAGGTATTAGATAAATGTAAATGAAGAGGCTGGAAGCTTCACCTCACCTGACAAGCAAGCAGACTCACTTTGAGAGAGATTGCACACCTCAGCTCTTAAGTTTTGTTTCCTAAATGCAGCTCAACTTCATAGCGAACCTAGAGAAGTTCTAGACATCCATCACATGCCTTATGTGCTATGTTGCCACGTTGTTCCTGAATACAATTCAAGAGTCGAATGTAAATGACAAAAGGTGGCAGGAATGACAAATAGATGCAATACTGAAATAACTAACACTTATTAGGTCTCTATGATATGTCAAGCACTGTAGCATGCCAGCAGTGCACCTAGCTCTGGGGAAGTTGAAAAGTAACACCATTTGTGGGTCCTCCTTAAAAGAATCCAAGTTCAAATACAAAATGAGGTTCAAACTCACTATGATTAGGTAAGAAGATCCTAACTTAAAGACCTCAGATAAAAGTAAAGGTTCCACTTTAAGGCTTATGTTGGTTTAAGCCTCCTTAGCATGTCATGCAGTAAAAAGCAACTCTGATTCTTGCTTTTAATATATCATTTCTAATCCCCCAGCCCAGAAAGGTCAGTAACTACTCTGTAGATGAAGAAACTGAGGCTCTGATGAGTTGTCTAAAATGACTGAGTTAGGAACCTATCAGATGAGTGTGCAAAAGAGTTTCATTTGACATTCACTGAAATTTGGGCTGTGTTACTGGGCCATCCCTGAGAGGATGGTGCTGTCCTTAGTTGTTTTAACCTGGGAGAGTCGTTGGGAAAAGTTATAAAGCAAAGTGGAGAAACTTGGACATGCATTAAAATCATCTGGACAGCTTGTAAAATCAGATTACTGGGCCCAAACCCCAGAGTCTTGTATTCAGTTAGTGTTGGGTGGACTCTGAGAACTTCCCAGGGGATGTTGATGGTTTGCAACTGTTAATTTCCAACCACTGACCCAGAGACATTTCATTATTCAGAGTTACATTCACTCCTTTTCTTCCTCCCCTGAAACAACAATTGGTATTGTTCACATTTATTTTATAAGCACAGTTAAAGTGGAGTGTAACTCTGTCTGTTCAGGAAAATTTGGGGCTGGATTAGCAGCAACTGGAATCCTGAGAAGGAACAGCCATTAGTGAACAATTATGCCGCAAGTACAGACTGATTCTTAAAATGCAATTCGACCATGTTAAACTCAATATATTTAAATTAGCTTCACTGCTGTGCTATTAAAAAATGTTAAGTAACTGTAGTCAAGATAAGTCAAGATTTTAAGTCAAGATAATATTCATATAAATAGCCTAAAATTTCAGTAATCTAATAGAAAAATGGAATCAATAAATACGGTGAAAAGCCAAGTTGAAAGTGATTCACCAGATAAGGGAGGAAACACTCACAGACTAAAGGCATGTACTGTCATTTGAAATTGAGTTAGTAGGGTTTAATCAGGATATTTAAATGCATTCTACAATACAGTACAAGTTACATGTGGTATTTAAGTCTGATTCAATACAATAATGATGGACTTTTCATACAGAATGGCTATTCAGTGATCCCTATGAAATGACTGTAGACAAACTACATGACATATTACAAAAGTCATATCCATAAATTAGTTGAAGATGCCAGCACTAAGTATATTAAGGTTCAGGAGACCTCAGTTTACTTTGAACTCTTAGGTCTCTTGAACACATTTACAAAATAAGTGATGGACATTTTGCATCTATTAGCTTATGAATTACTCGTAATAAGCATCCTTTGGTTGGAATTTGGTGATCCTCTTTATTTATTCAATCTGACACCTACTAGGTGGCACAGGAACACAAGTGAAATGTATAATGATTCAGCCTTCAAAGCATTAACTATTTTTGCCTATTTGAAGAAAGGAAATAAAATTAGTATAATTACCTAATAATTCATTTCAGAGATATAAAATAATTTGAGCTTTGAGTTCATGAAGATTTTCTGGATAGTTCTGTGTAATCTATGGAAATGCACAGTCATAAATCCATAATTTTTTCGCATAGTGATCTTCATAGTGGAAGACAGTATTTCCAAGAAATATTGCAAATATGATCCCTTATTAGAGTACATTTTACTTATAGCAGGGGTCCAAAGGTGGGGTTAATGTACATAGGAATTGTGTAAAAGAATGGAAATTGGTGCCTGGATTGATAAGAAAAAAAATAGTATGAGTGTTACAAGCAAGAATACAAAGGTTTTGAAAAGGAGGTTTCCAAGGAATTGGTGATAAGAGGCAGCCTTCGATCCAAGATGATTTTTTTAAAAAAATCTTTCTGCCTTTCCTGAAAATATGAACTACCAATGGTAATAAACATAAACTCTGATCTCCAGTCAATGAATCAATACACAGGAAAAAAAAATATGAAATCCTATTGCCAGGGGTTACAGGTACCCTTATGTGTAATAACTTCAATAAGCCAATAAGTACCAGCTCTAGAATATCAATATTTGTTACCATCTTGCTTTCTAAAGTTGATATTCATAAGCTTGTTTTTCAGTTCATGTTTCATAGACTTTATTAAATACGATTTCACCAAAAACAATAAAACTTTCCCTAGCTCATGCCAACTGTGTCTCTATCAATATAAAACAGCCAAGAATAACTCTTTTGATCATTTCCTTAAACTGTTAGCCGAAACTTTCATTTAGTATGTTAAAAGAAATTTAAAAATTCCTAATAGGAGCAAATGACTTAAATGGAACAGCCTTGTAGCAGCATAGCAAACTCAGGTCACACACATCAAAAGGTGCCAAATGTGGATAAGAAAGCAGCTGCTAGAGCAGTGTATGTAGAGGTGCTGCTCAATTATAGAGTGACTAGGGTGACAGGTCCAAATGCACTTGGTGTCACAAGGTTTTAAAATATTCATGCTTCACCAAAATCTTCTGACGGGTTCTTCTCATGCTTGTCCTTATTGTGCTTCATTTACTTTTGAGCTCACTCACACCAAGTCTCAAAACTTTAAACCAGAAGCGACCTCAGAGATGATTTAGACTCTTCTCTACCAACTCATTTTCAGGTATGATTTATCGAGATGCAGGAAAGTCTAGTGATTTGTATAGGGTCTACACCCTGCTGATGAATGGTCCGAGATTGATTGAAGCTCTGATGGACCCACCGTCCATCAATACTGCTCTCACTATGCCACTTGATCCATGATCTTACATGGTCCTCTGCCACCTTTCTTTGCTGGAATTAAATGCTCCCAACAACTATCCGAATGCATCACATCACTTCTTTGAGGAGCAGATGAACAGAACCAGGGGCTTCATGGTATTCTGAGCTAGCTATCCTCTCTCTAACTCACAGAATAATTATTAGGATCAACCAAAACAAAATAACCAAACTAAACAATGAAAACTTTGTAAACTATAAAGCATGATAGAGTACAAATATAAGGAATTGCAAAATCATAAAACCTAAGATGTATTGTAATGTGAAATTTTCTTAAAGATAAGCTTAGATGGAATAATGCAAAATATCTATGTCAAAGTTTACCCATAGATAAACTGCTCTGATACATTTTATGCATAAAGTTGTTTAATAAGTGTTAATATAGTTATTAGATTAACAAAATGTGTGTAACATGGAAAGGAACCTGAAATTCAACATTGGTAGGGCATTGGCTGCTTTCTAGAACTGTACCAGAATATGAATTTTAAGAAGAAGAAATTAAACTATAATTTCACATTTTCATAATTAAGGAGAAATACATTTTAAAATGCCTATAAAATGATGATGTATTATTTTATTTACTGTTAGTAATTTTTATACACAGGCAGTATTGAGCTTTCAAAAGACTTATAGCAATTTACAGAGCTAATAAGCAATTGAATTTTCACAAATTAATAGACTTTCCCCCTCTCCATGAAATGCCAAGTTGTAAAGTCCCAACATGGAATTTTCCATTTTTTAATGTTTGCTCCTCTGTCTGGAAAGCATTCCACTCACTATTGCCACCAAGACCTCCTTCCCCTATTTTACTGTCAAACCTGAGATGAAAATACTCACTGATCTTCTTAGGTCCCCTCCACCAAGACTTTACTGTCACCTCTCCTTCTTCAGTCAGTTCTTCAAAAACAGAGTCTATGCTCCTGCTGGACCCTAATTATGACACTGGTACTTCTTTATTGCTAGGATGTGCCCTGACTCGTGGACTCCTTAGCTGGAGGAACATGATCACCGGGTCTCCACGATCGCTGATGAGCACAGTTGTGGGCACCTGTCATGCTCGGTTTCATTTGGTTAATATGCTTCATCAGATATCATTTTATTGACTGTTTCCCACAGTGCAATTAAAAGGAGGAAATTTCCAAGACAAACTTTCTTTTGATTAATTCACTAGTCTCAGCATATGGTCATAAGAAAGCAGTCAAGTATTTAAGATTTAGTATTTACTGCTGTGTTTACAATAGGAGTGTTTTAATAGAAAATGAAACCATGCAGACAGATTTTGAAAATTCAGAGAGCTTTTTAAAAAAGAACTTCAATGATATTAGTAAGAACACTTGTAAATGTGACTGAACATAAAGAAACTTTCTGACTTTATCTATTTGTACTGGTTTTTGAATATGGGAAAAGATACTGTTCTATCACCCCAATTTAACATATCTAAATTGTATCATTCATTAAATACAGAGTAGTCTGCATTCTAAATGTCATGAAAACAGTAGATAAGTGAACAAAATAAAGCTGAGTGTGGTGGAACACACCTGTCATCCCAGTACTCTGGGAGGCTGAAGCAGGAGGATTATAAGATCAAGCCCAACTTGGGCTATTTAGCAAAATTTTGTCTTAAAGTTCAAAATAAAAAAAAATAAGTAGAAGTAAAGGC